>JAQGBY010003181.1:0-20123 GCA_034698785.1 Mycogona germanica
TACTTATTAATAAACGAAATTAATTCCAAAATTCACAGAATTGTATGGCGATAATTCTGTATGTAGGGCGTTCTTTACGCTATTTATTTGCAATTTGACATTTCGAATTTTCAATTTTCGACAACCCCTTATACATATAATTGAATTTAAAGTTACTAGTTCAGTTAGAATGATTGCATTTTTAAATCTTTTCACAACTCTGTATAATAAAATAAGATTTGCTTTTTTTTAAAGTTTGCTTTTTACAATTTCTGCAATTTTACAATTACAATGTTTACATTTCTATGTTTAAATGTTATTTTTTCTAACTGTTTCGAGGTTTTTTTTAAATTCACTGTAGTTTAATATCACTACAGGATTTGTTGTACGTTTTTGTTTTTGGGGATTGTTGAACGATGAAGTTGGCAATTCTTAAATCGTAATTTTGAAATTTCATTATCAATCATAAAATATTGAATTAAAACTTGTGAACAAAGAGATTTTTTTCACAAGCGCATGCCCGAATTCTAAGTGAATATTTAAAGGGATCAAAGGGAGCAGTCACAATTTAAAGGGAGCATTTCTTCATCCAGATTTTTTCTGGGTTCCTAATGGATCGTCCATGAATTATCTAATGGTTTGAGTCAGCCCTGTCGCCAAAAGTTCGTTACCCCTGGAGCAATTCCCTTCTAATGACGCGTGTATTACGTCGAGGCCAGACCGAGGCCAACGTCACGACTATTGATATTCAACAGTAACAGCACCTACGTGAGTAACGCAATTAATCGTCGGCCATGTCATGTATTGTGAGTATGACTGGTGTGACGTAGTCGGTGAGATCGACCCATTCGAGTTGCCATCGCGCTCGCGGGAGGTTCGGAAAAACCCTGTTGTCCTAGTGTTGGGTGTCCTGAGTTGAGACGAACTTGGAATTGGATCCGGTAATCTTGAGACTTTTTAGGACTAGCTGCAATTTCCAGGTATTTATGTCTAGAGGTTCAAGAATAATTCGCGAGGTTCGATGCTAGTTGTTCTGGGGTTTTTTTAAAAGGAAGACTGGATAAATTAATGTGATATCCGATTTAATAACCGAAATGTCAAATTTCAGATAACATATCTCATTTGTTGTTAGTAGAATTTAGGATTCTTTAGAATTAGTGGAAATAGATAGTGAATTAAAGAAAGTGCAAAGCTCGGCAGCGAGAGATAGTGAATTGTTGTGTGATGTGTCGCATGTTAATCATTTTTATTGTTTCCAGAAATGTTTCAACATTTCCGTGTTATGGTTTATTAGAACTCGGTTCACCTATACTTTATTTATTTTTAGAACGACGTAGAGGATCTCAATTAGTGTAATCCGCTAGTTTATAAATATTGCTATTTCCTGAATAAGTCTAGCGAGCAGTATTTTTTCCATCGACTTCAGTGTTGGTTTGCGGATGAACCATCGTCACGTATTTTACCGAATCGTGAATTAGATTTGAATCCCTTGGTTATGTTGATTAGGTTTTTGTGTATAACTTGCTTATCGCGTTCGCGCAATTGAAGTCTTGGCGTCGTTTGAACACACCGGCATTTATATGATCGTTAACGCAGAACTGCGGTTTGAATAAATAGACCCGCTCAACAGGTCAGTGGTTCTTCTACTGTATCTGGCCTCGAAATAATCGACAACTTAAGTGCGAAGTGTTAAGATAATTATGATGAACATGTGATACGCCTAACAATGTTCCATTATTAATGCTATTATTCAGTTGTAAATATGAAAGGGAAAACGTCTGATATATAAATTCGTTTGGGAACGATGCCGTGAATCAACCACAATGTCATTAATGTTGCGAAACCCCATCTTGGCGAACCACTATTTGATAATCTCTCGGCTGACTACAAAGACCAACTACTGTATCCAAACCTTTACATGTATGCACATGGCCGTCAGACCCAAGGTTGTTTACTAATGGCAAATGGCAAATGTACACATCATCGCGCCCAGTGTGCTGCTGGCTATTCGAAAAATCAAAAATTGGAATCTATCTGATCGACAACCGTTGGTTGCGACTCATCCTGGAAGGTCAACGATGCCAAATGTTACCTTGTGCCAAAGCATAAAATATTAAATTGCTCCAATCAATCCAAAATAAATATTTAGTCCGTTTGCAACGCAAACATGTTGGATAGTTCTTTTTCAATCGGTTGAGAAACGTTTTTATAAGCAAGTTAATTATTTTCGTTTTAATATTTTTAGAGTTCAATCAATAATGAATTGCTGCCCCTATATTTTGGCAATCACTGGGTGCACGTCTGTTCGTGGTGATTCGTTGTGGGGCCGACTTTCAGGGGGCTGTTGTGCTACTCGAAAAGGCGAAAATACTCTGATCCGAGAATTTGTGTCAGTCCTCGTCCGTTAAAATGTGTCAAAATATATACTAAAAAATGATTCATCGCCTAGATACTAAAATATAATAATAAATTATTCAACTTATATTGTGTGGAACATCTGTCGTCACACCACACTAGTCAAAATGCTTGGCGCCGCATGACGTCGCCCGAATATGGATTTGGAGCCCTGGCAACTGTTACCACCGCTCATGTTTATTCTTAAATGTGTCAATAGAACTTGGGTACACGCCCACGCTATTCGGTTTTATTATTGTTATTTTCGATTTGGAGCAGAGTTGTCAAACATTGCGGCGTGGTTTGAGGAACTTCAGACTGAGTAGAAGGTGTTGAAGTGTTAGCTCTATGACAACAACCGTATCCAAGAGACAGCGCTTATTCTGTCATCGAAGTCACCCTAGTGCTATATTGTTTGAGCACTGAACACGAGTATCTCTTCAGAAGCATCGCTGACCTTCATCTGAACTCAAAAATCTAAATTTGATTTGACAAATGCAAATTAGATAATGTGAACTGCAGTTCAATTTCCGAATAGTATTTGCAAGGTTTCAATAAGTGGTGGTTGTGCACACGCCATATTGCGTAACTGTAGACTTAATTGATCAATTACATGTTATCCCTTGGCAATCAATATTCGCTCTTTCCAGGCTGTTGTCTGTTCCAACTCTTGATTCAGTTTGCTATCTAGGTGACTGGTGTTGTTATCAGTTTGTTTAGACACAAGATTACGATGAACATCTTTTCGCCTTTATCTCGAAAACTAGGTGTTGCAAAAATGTTAGCTTCAAATATTTGTTGTCGATGAGATTTGAAGTTGGACGGGCTTTCGTTGCAGTTAAAAATGCGCGATCTGTTTGTGATAAAAGAGAATTCTGCGCTTACGTAATCGGACCATTTATTGTGGTGAGGAATCGCTTTACACTGTGGAACATCTCAGCCCGGTTAAATTGACATTTCCGGTCGAGGCTAATCATACTTTAGTTAATGCTGTCGTGTGTGTGGCGTGACGAGTCCGCAGTTTGATTTATAGTTTTCGAACTTTGCTGGTCTTTTGTAGACCTATTACTTTTTCAAGGTAGTGTACAGGTCAGCTAAGTTTATTAATTGGCTTGTACAAGTGAAAGAAAAGTTTGTCTTCTGTGGAACGGATCAATTCTTGATTTTCTTTTAAGTTAACTTTTCATTTTTCTGACTTCCAGGTGAGGGTGACCCTTGGTGGACGGAAGTGGTCGGAATTGGTTGTGGATGGCCGGCACGTCCACTGACCACCTGGCCATGGACTACCCTCAGACGCCCGACTCGGACTACGAGGAACTTCAGTTTCCCGAAGTTCCCTCCGACTTCCGAGTCCAGTTCGGGCAGCAACATTCCGTCGTCGAGGAAGGCAAGAATCATTTATTTGAATTTGAATTTGTTTTTTCCGAAATAATCGAATATTGGGTATCAATAGCAAATCATATGGTATTAGGGTACAACGCCGTCCCCTTTATTAGTGACCTAATCATTTTTTGTTAGTTCCATCACTCGAGTTCGACCTCTCGAGACACAGGTGGAGTGTTGGAGTGCCACTTGTTCCCATCAACCTTGTCACCACACTCCAGACATCCTGTTAGCGTCGATTAGGGTGAGGGATATTCCATTAGGTCTAACGGATATCGTAATAGTCGAGCTCGCTCTGCTGGAACCATGTTCTCCTGTTAACGAGTGTATCGATAATTCGATTGTTGTTATCGCTAGTTTGGGGCCACTTCAATGCGAGACCTTCCAGAATCGATAACTGCAGATACCGGATTTTCTGGAGCTTAAATATTTGAGTCATCCCAATTTTACGAACTCGTTACTCAATCTAAATATTTTATTTCAACATAGCAGTTGGAAGTTGTTCTCTTTTTCAGTGGCAATTTATTTCTACAATTCACGCAGTGTGTTTAGGAAATCTATGGCAATATTTATGTTCAAATACAACTCTTTGATCAAACCTAGTACTGTTGAAAAATCTTTAGACTTCGTGGTCGTGTCGCAAAAAATATTGCGTCATGTGCACTAGTATGAAGCGACAGGTTTAGAAATTATCGTGTCAAATTTCCAACCCGCAAATTAACCTCAATTTACGATCTAAAGCTAGTTATTTTCCTTTTAGGTCGTAACCATGGCATTTCTGGGGAAAATTTGTCTGGTAAAATTTGAGTTTGGTAATACGAATATTTTTATTCCAGTTGCCCAAAACAGGACTCAATTAGGCAAATAAAAATCCGGGTTCCCAAAACCGAGATAAAGAATTTGAGGTGACATGCATATTTTGTTATCTTTATCGAGTCGTGGTAAAAGTGGCGGCTTATCGTTGCGGAGGTAGTGGGGCCGGGTGTCAACCCTTTAACACAAATTACGAGATTATTACGCGATTAAGATTGAGTTCAACTCGAGAACTAGATGAGGATTAGGTTCCCATATTTGCTGGACACCGAGGTTTGTCTACGGTGAAGCTGAATTTCTTTACAGTTTAGCAGTTTGGTTTGCATTTAAATTTTCCCGAAATGCAAATGACCTTTCCAAATAGGAATTCGTATAATTCGATCATTTGCAAACAGTGTCACAATATGTGATTTTTGGTCCTGAAACTTCAATTACGTTATCCTCACTTTTCGATGAATGTTTTCCCCCTTTCGCAAGAGACCTATATTTCCTATCAAAATGAATTTGCAATTTTCGGTGAATTACTGGTGATACATTTGATTTTTTTTTAATAATAGTGTTGCTTTCGTCAATGTTTGCAAACTGAGTTTTGAAATTGTTGCATCTATCCCTGGCAGTCGTGTTCTGGTTGCAGCTTATAAAAATTCCTCCCTCGTCGAAACGAGTCCATGTCTATTGGTGAAGGCGACAAGCTTATTGGTTTTGTTGGTAATCCACTCGAACGAGACCGGGGTGAGCTGAGCCTGGCTTTTAACTCAGGAGCTTATGTAGCTCACTTGAAAAATAATTCCCAACTTGGGTCTGACCCAAGTTTATTTCTGGCCTCGACGAAGCTAGAACTAGGGGAGTGCATGTGTCAACTCCCCACAACACTTCATTTCGATTTCCTGCAGTGTGTCGATCGCGGTGCGCAGTTTCGCTTTCAATTTTTCGATTTGCGTTGACTGACAATTTTCCCCCCAAAAAATCATCGAACGGATTTGAAAGTAACGAGCTATCGGGTTTTGTTATTGTTAAGTGGAATGGAGAACATCGTTCAACTGGTAATGGCACAGGCTGGTAAGTGTGTTTGCGTTGAGCTCAAGTCTTTCGTTAGCAAAATTAATAGGCCGTTGATGTTGCTGAGCCGTGAACTCATTCGACTGCACTTGCGATTGACGAATTTTAACTCATAAGCTACGCACCAACAGTAGAATTTTCGAAATTGGTGCTAGTTGGTGCATTTTTGCTCGGACAAATAAATTTAGATGACCTATTTCCGTATACAGGTTCCAAAGTTATTTTCCCGTTAGCAATTGTCTTAAACTCCGTCATGCAATACGTAATTCATAGAATCGCCGTCTGCGTTCCATCTACGCGTCATTTGTTGAACTAGTTTTTTTTTTAAATGTTAAGAGTGACGATAGCCTCAAAATAATTAAAAATAATTTGATACTTGGGATTCTTCATCTCTTCCAAGCTGATTTGAACGAAACAAAATTGATTCAAAGTTTAATATGTTGGATGTGGATGAGCTTAACTCCTGCAATGTTAATCCCCCTCACCTTGGTAGTTGCCCGGTTGACTTGACTTCCGGTTTGTTTAATTTTTTTGTGTGTGTAGGTACCGGTGGTCTTCCCTACCGACACGTGCATCGTCCGTGCGTGGGTTTCGGTCACGTGCGACGCAACGTTTACATTCCGCACGAGAGCACGATGGCCTCCATCACCAATGTGGAACGAAGTTATTCCGGAAACATCATCAGTCCACATGTGTGAGTTTTTATTTTATTTTCCATTTTATTTATATTCCAATTTCATGTCGATATATTCAAATGTCACCAAATTGTGCATTCTGATTCAGGTACACGATCGAATTGAAGCACGGGAATGCCTCGTGGACGATCCGACGTCGCTACGTTCACTTTCTCAATCTTCATCGGCAGCTGCAGATGTACAGGGCCACGCTAAAGATTCCCATTCCGACCAAAACGTAAGCAGTGCTGTCCATCCTGTTGTTGCTTACAACTAATATTTACTGGTTTGTACACAGCTCAAAGGTTTTGATTTGGCACATTTTCTCAATTTGTAGTCACCGTGAACGCAGATCGTTCCGCGATGTGGCCAAACAAGTGAAGACATTGCCCAAATTTCCCATCAAACCCGAGTCCTTGGTCGCCGTCGAATCAATGACTCGAAGATCTGTACGTATGGGTAATGCTTATTGTACGATCACCTAGCTCTATATTCGCATCTCAAATTTCTTCTTAAACTTCTGAAATAAATGACAAGCAATTTGTCCAATCTTATGTTGTTTGTTAGATGTCGTATTTGGAGGAGGCTGGAGGCGTTCTGTTCAAACTGTAAAGCACTTGTTTTGTGATGTTTTGGAGTTTTGTAGTTTTAAACTCTACGTCTGCTGTTTTTCCCAAAATGTCTTTCTGATAACATTTTGCTTGGTCTCAATTTTAATTGCATTCCAGTGTGTCTGGGCAAATAAGAGGCTCGAGACCTAATCTACTAATTTAATTTAATTTAACTTCCCAAGTTAAATTTGATTACTTTCGTTATTAATTTCACTGGCGATGTATAGAGCTCGTCGAATTAACGGTTCCACTTTCTGTACGCAATTTTGGAACTCGCTTGTTGAAATAGTTTTAGTGTCGTAATTTTAACAATTATTGGGTCGTCATTTTAGCAACAACTCGAGAATTATCTTAACGCCGTCCTGCGCAACGACATGTTTTGCAACTATGGCGAAACGGTAGGTCCATTTTTTTTTATGCTTTTATTCGTTGTTTATTTCCATTTTTTACAGTAATTATTCGAATGTTTTGTGGTCAGTTTCTTTCTGTACATTTTAATGAACAAAATTTCCTTTGGGCTGTCGTTAATATTTGCTTTATTTCGCTATATTTTGCTCTACAGCTCGCATTTCTCGAGATCAGTCATTTGTCGTTCGTGAGTGCTCTTGGTCCAAAGCGTAAAGAGGGAATGATCAAAAAGCGATCGGGTGATGAGAGGGTGGCGATGGGATGTCAGGCGTTGTGCTGTTATCCCGCTCGCTCCATGTTCTCTAGCTGGCTAAAGAGGTTCGTCATTTCGCTTGTCCGTTCGGTTTGTTTTAAATGATTTTTGTTTCATGACTCGTCGTCTATCCTCGTATTAGTTACTTCGATCTTTATCTCTCTTTGTATAATTGTTGTGTGAGACGTCCTGATGTACTCTTCGTTTTGTGGCTCAGGTGGCTCATTCTGCGAGACACATTTTTGGCCGTGATTCGGCCGAAGGACGGTTGGACGCGCGAAGTCATGCTCATGGATAGCAAGTTCGAGGTTCAGGTCGGTCTGTACAGGACGGGAAGGTCGAGCGGCATCGCCATGACCAATCAGAGCAGGTAATGTTCAAAATGTTTTTCGACTCCATTTTCGTTCCATCATTTTTAAATCGTCAAGAGAAGATGTCATCGTTAACAAGAAATGTTGGACCTGCTTGAAAACTGTTTGTAATTGTTTGAAAAGAAAATCTTAATCTTTTGTTTGACTAAGTAATGTAAAATTATTTCCCCACCCGATTCAGGAAGCTTACCGTGAGCAGTTCCAGCTCTGAGAAAACTGCTGAATGGTTGGAACAAATTAAACATGTGATGGCAACGACAGCCGCTGAATTCGTCCAGTCCAACCGCTTCGGTAGCTACGCACCAATTCGCAATAACGTACAAGCTCAGTGGTTAGCATCGGTTTTCAGTTGTATTTCCAAAGGTTATTTTTTACGATGAGTTAATTTCATTGTTCTTTACTGAATTTACTGAATATCCTTCTTTTTTTGCAATACATATTTAGGTTCGTGGACGGAGAGGGGTACATGAAGGCAGTGGCACGGGCACTGGAGGACGCCCGCGAGGAGATTTTCATCACCGACTGGATGCTCAGCGCCGAACTCTTTCTCATCCGACCGATCGTCGACGGCGACAAGTGGCGACTGGACAAGATCCTGCAAAGGAAAGCGGTTAGTTCCGTTGGGTGGCATTTAGCAAATCTATTCGACTTGGGATTGTGGTTTGTGAATTGTAAATCCGGACATCTATTATTTAATTGTTGGCAGGAGGAAGGCGTTAAGATTTTCGTGCTTCTGTACAAGGAGGTGGAGCTGGCCCTGGCCATCAACAGTGACTATACCAGACGAAGGTTACAGGAACTTCATCCAGAGAATATTATGGTAGAACGATCAATTTTGTTTTTGTGATCGATCTGAGTTGTAGAGTCCGACTAAACTGTCCGCAGATTCCTAACCTCACACAGTAATTCAGCCCTGAAAAAGGGGTCCAGGAGCCCCTCTAGTGGTCTTTGGATGGTGCATTTGAATTTCCGTATCCCGTTTAAGATATGTTGAAAATCGATTTTCTGCTGCTGCTATCAATCCACATTTTTTATTCAAGGTGTTGCGGCATCCTGATCATGTTCCATCCGGGGTCATGCTTTGGGCGCACCACGAAAAGATGGTGGTGGTTGACCAGACCTACGCGTTTCTGGGCGGCATCGATATGTGTTTCGGACGCTGGGACAACCATCGACACAAGTTAGTAGTGCCCATTTACCAGTAACAGGGCAACTGGGAGTCGTAGTTAGTTGGAAGATTGACTCGTAATGGCTTGTGGCGATATGCACCACCAAAATAGTTCAAAAAGATCACGGGGCGCGCATTCTGAATAATTTTAAAAATATAGAGTTCAATTTTTCAGCTTGATTTTATAATATACAGCGTATATTTCATTTTTAATTATTATCTTTCTTTTCTCTTTCAGACTAGTCGACTTGGGCGATGTCGATATGACCCAGGCCAGTTCCGGTAGAGGCTTCGAGCGTTCGTCCTTTACGGTGACCAGCTTGACCAACGTTCTGCAGAACGTGGCCCTCTCCACACTTATCAGTCTTCCCGAGGATCAACGGGTAAGATTTTCAGGCACGACTATGTGATATGGGGGCTCTTTCACCATCTTCAGTCGACCGATCTGGCAAGTCCGTTCTCAAAGTTCTTTCTCATGATAATGATGGCGTATTTTTTGTGATTGACAGAGTGAGGTGGCTGCAGCAGCGGCGGCGGCTACCGTTGCTGCCGTGAGCGTTACGGACGGTGATGTTGCCAATGGGACAATCTCACCAGCGCACAGGTGTGGTCATCAATTGCCTCGCTTTAATTTCGATTTTTTTTTGTATCAGTTTAGTTTCCACGAGTTTTTATCGAGTAAGTTCACTTAGGAAGTTGAAATTTTGGATTGTATCTACGGTCTCAATTTTATTATCCATTTGCAGTAGTGTCATGCTTCCGGCGGCGCTCGACATGAGCAAGAAGATTTGGCCTGGAAAAGACTACATGAATTTCATCTACAAGGACTTCCAAGACTTAGATTCACCTTTTACCGGTAAGCTAGTGATGCCATGGTGAAAAGACTTAAAATCTATTAAAATGGTAATTGATTCTCTGGTATTATAATTTCGCTTTTTTTTTCATTTTACCTTCTGTAGATTTGGTTGACCGCACGAGAGTGGTTCGTATGCCGTGGCACGATATCGGTTTGGTGGTTCAGGGCAAGAGCGCCCGTGACGTTGCCCGACACTTCATCCAGCGCTGGAATGCGACCAAGGTGGCCATTCTCACATCCTCAAAACTTATATTTAATTGTCAGTGCCGATCGTCTCCACTAAATCCCTTTTTTGTTATCATCTTAATGTAGCACGAAAAGGTGAAAGAACATAGCTGCTATCCACTACTTTTGCCCAAGAGCTACGAGAATCTCGACGATGTTCCGCCCATTGTGTCGCGAATGAAATCTATCAACTGTCAGGTAAACTATTTCAATTTAATTCATGAAAGAACGAGCACAACGTAACTGGCCAAGCATGAATATTATTTTGAGAATCCTTATCAACCGTGTGTAATTGGAAATGAGATTTGTTCCAACAGAAGTTGGAAATTTGCTTTTTGATGAGCATTTATCACCAATGTTTGATAGCTGATTTAGAATTGATGAATTCAATTTCAATTTTTTTTTTTTTTTTTTTGTGTGACAGATTCTCCGTAGCTCGTGCAGTTGGTCTGCAGGAATCACAGATAACGAGTGTTCGATCCACGACGCCTACGTGCACGTCATTTCGGAGGCCAAGCACTTTGTGTACATTGAGGTAATTTTTCGTTAATAGAGGACAGGTTGTTTTACTGCAAACTATTATTTCGTGCGACGATTGAGCTCTTTATCAGAATATTTCATTAAAAGGTTTGAATTTTTATTTGTGTTAGCGTTGATCAATTAGATTATGTCGATAGCTGTATATCAAATTAGCATTGTGGTTGGTACAAATGTTAGCTTACGCGTCTAGTAATGTTCCGTTAATTATTTTTGGCTGCTCGGATCGTCATATATGCTGGTACTGTGACAGATCTTTGATTACTGAGTAGAAAATTTATTCTTTTTAGATTGAATTTTTTTTACCAGATTGCTCTTTATTTATGAGTGCTAGTTTGCACCTATTTGTGAGATGTGGCTCAGGATTTAAAATAGATCGCTCTCAATTGATGGCTGTATAATGTTTTGTTCTTTCAGAATCAATTTTTCATTTCTCTCACGGGTCCCAACACCTACGTGCGCAACAAAATAGCAGATGCCATTTTTGAGCGGATATTAAAAGCCCACAAGTACGTGATCTCCTCCTTAAACAAAACGGACTTCCGAAATTGCCGTTAAAGTTTTTTATTGACCAAAATGACTTTGCATTTTCATCTTCCTGATGACTTTCCCCTTCAGTCTCGCGTTTGTGATCGCAATTGCTGAATTATGTTACTCTTCAGGGACAAGGAGATTTTCCGAGTGTACGTTGTGATGCCCCTGCTCCCGGCCTTCGAGGGTGAATTGGGCACCAACACTGGAATTTCTTTGCAAGCGATCACTCATTGGAACTATTCGAGCATGAGCCAGGGTCAGAACTCGCTCTACGTCCGTCTGGCAAAAGAAGGTAGGCGTTTTTGCCCCTCACATAGTGCCTAAGCACCGAGAGGGTTGTTTCTTTATTTCTTGAGAAAATGTGATCTTGAACTTGTGTTTTTGAACTCTTGGAAATTTTGTTTTAAAGTTTCAGTTGGAAAAGAAGATAATTTAAAATATATTCTCTATTCAATAGTTGGAGATCCTACGCAGTACTTGACTTTCTATGGCCTTCGGACGTTTGATGAGGGTTTAGGAAAACCGGTAGGAATTAATTACCTTCCAAGCACCTGTTGTCCTGGGAAATTGTACTCAAAATTTGTGATTCATTGAATTCATTGAATGAAAATCACTACTCCGGGGAACACTCATTTTTCTAATTTTTGTCTTTGTTCGTTATACACATAAAAGAAATCATATTTTTATGTGTGAAGTAAATTTATTTTTTTGCATTAAGTCTGCCTTTCACAACATAATTCTGATTTCAGATAAGTAAAATTGTATTGTCGTTTGTTTCGATTTTGATTTATGTACGGTTTTTTCTTCTGAATGCGTGGTACTGTTTTTATTGATATTCAAAGGTGTCAGAGTTGGTGTACGTGCACAGCAAGATGTTGATTGCGGACGATTTGGTGGCCATCATCGGATCGGCCAACATCAACGATCGCAGCATGTTGGGCGATCGGGACAGTGAGTTGGCAGTCATCGTGGAGGATGTGGAGACATTTCCCTCACGAATGGCCGATCAACCCTTCAACGCCGGCAACTTCGTGGGGTCACTGCGACGACATCTCTTCAGGTGAGTCAAGCTTTCCAAACATATTTTAAATTTTAGGGTTGATTTGTGAGTCTTGACTTTTACCACCTATATCGAGCCCACAATTATTATTTTATTCAAGGGAGCATTTGGGCCTGATCGAGAAAGTGAGGAACGATATCGACATCTCTGATCCCGTTTGCGATAAGTTTTTCAAAGGCGTCTGGCTGACCACTGCCTCGCGCAACACCCGCATATTTGAACAGGTGAGGCGTCTTAATAATTTTGACTAACTTTTCAGTCCCGATAATTTCTGGCAACTTTTGACAACCGCAATACCGACCAACCTTTTGCTTCTTCACAGGTCTTCTGTTGCGTTCCCAACGACAGTATCCAGACGTTTCAGCAACTGCGTCAGTTTCTGAAGGAGGTACCCCTGAACGAGTCTAATGTCCAGGAGGCACGAAACAAGCTCAAGGATATCTCGGGTCAGCTGGTGCTCATGCCGTTACAGTTCCTATCTCAAGAGACGCTGTCGCCTCCTGCTGGCAGCAAGGAGAGTTTCATGCCGACCTCACTGTGGACCTGAGAAGAGACTCTTTAAATGGTTCGACTGCCAAAGGCGACGGACATATTTTGTTTCAGAGCAGCTATTGTTTTACAAAGGAGCCGAGGTATCAAATTTTTCAGCTTTCATCGGGTATTTTGAAACAGATTTCCAAGATAATTATTTTAGTAGAGACAGTTTTCATTTGGCCACTGACATAACTTTTAATTTCGCAGCTACGAGTACACTGGTGCATCTTTGAGAAAATATGTCTTGGCAGTTTATAATTTTCAAATATATATTGTCAATAATAGAAATTTTGTTTTTATATTTAAAAAAATGTAATGATTTATTTTATGTGTCACTTGTCAACAATATCTACTGATCAAAGGGTAATTTCTTTAGGTTTTTACCCATTCATTTGGAAAACACAGGCACGCTTATATTTATCGTCTCTGAATGAGTTTTTTACTACAAATTTATAACAAAAACTATTTTTCGTTTGTTTATTAGCTTCTTTTTTTTTGCGTCTTTCAAGCCAGCTGTAATATGTTGTGTGTTACTGGTTTTTTCCCCCGATTGTTTTGCTTCACTTCTCTATGTGCACAAAATCTATTCAATATAATTTGCTGCCAACGCATGGCATTTAAGTTTCATTGTTTTTATCGAGATGGTGCTTTTTAAGAGTAGTTTTGTTTCTAATTTGTTGTTTTGTTTGTAAATATTGAGATTTTTTTGCATAATTGTTTGACACTGTAGTTTAATTTTTTATCCATGCGTTATATACTCTGTACAGAGTGTTTATCAAGCTGTATTTTGTAAAATTGTGATAATATACAATACATTTGAATAAAAAACAGTTAAATTTAATTTCATTTCAAATGATGTTGTCGTTGTTAATTCAATGTTTGAGAAGTTGCGGAGGTTTCTATCCGTTTGTTTTCCTTAACTGTTTTTGAATGTGCGCTCGTTTATTTAAATTTCGAGCCAAAAAATGACTCAATAATATCCTAGTCACACTGGCCAAGTATGCTTAATCCAGGCGTGCTTGAGCAGGGTGCGTTCATACATTGCAGCAAATTCGGCCCGTGCTAGGACAAACACGTGCTTCTCGTTCTCGAAAGACCATTCGCCCATCTCTAGGATTCCAATTGTGCTGGACAGGGGTGCGTTCAATCTTTCGTATCATTAGGCCCCGCTGTCATTAAAGAAGCTGCGACTGCGATCTCGAAGGAAATTCTGCCCCGTTCTTAATTGTAATTGAACTTTTTAAAGTACAATGCTCACAGTGTAACTAGGATTTAGAACACTTGTGCGATTTCCTTTTCCGGCAGCACAGCTAAACTTTTGTTTCCGGTTGGCCATTTTGTATTTTTTTTGTTTAAAAACTTTTTAAAAGTGAGACTTTCTTTGGTTTTGTTCGACATTGTGAATATAGTTTCTGAAACTGTTAAAGGTTGTGCTAAAAGGTATTGTGGGAGCAATTTAAAGTCTGTTCATGAAAGTTGTTTGAATCCTATTAGTTGTCTTGTTTACTTTACATTAAATCTAGTGACTGAGCTAGGTCGATCGTTGTCAAATTTGTTAAAGTGTTTGCCCGAAACCCTTACTTGTTTGTCGATTGCTTAGCGCGTTCTTAATTTTAGTTACTCGAACCTTTGTACTATTTCCTATGTCTTCTAATATCTAAATCTAATATTTGTTCCAGTGTCACGGCCCACCACAGCGATGCCTCACATCAAAACAATTTCTCGTGGTAACCTGATGGAACTGCCATCCAGTTCCTCTTCCGAATACGAAGAGCTGTTGTTGCCGGTTTTGCCACCCGACTACCGAACCGGTTTCGCGCGTCAACACTTGAATGTGGTAGAGGGGGCGGGAGGACTGCCCTTCAGCCGTGTACACGATCCAAGCCTGGCCTTTGGAGACGTTCGGCGGGAGGTTTATATTCCGCGGGAGGTCATCGTTGCCTCCATCACCCGGGTGGAGCGAGATTATGGAGGAAATCTTCTGAGTCCTTACCTGTGAGTTGCTGTATCTGTATCGGCCGCGCAATTCTGAAATTGGTCAGCTTTTTTTGTTGTTTATATTGACTTTCTTACATAAGTTTTTTGTGTGTTTTTGACGCTCTATCTTTGTAGTTACACCATCGAGCTAGCCCACGGCCACTTCACATGGAGAATCAAGCGAAGATATAGCCACTTTCTTTCTCTTCATCGACACCTTCAGATGTACAGGGCATCACTCAAAATTCCGAAAGCGTTAGTTAATTTTGCTCCTAAATCTTTTGGGTTAAAACCGATAAAATAATATTATTTTATCACGGGCATGTATAAAAGTGCGTTTATTACTTTCTTGGAAGTGTGTGCTAGTTTAATTTGGCGATGGCAGCGAAAACCAGTTAGCATTTAATCCGATGAGTGAGTAACATGATGTCAGTTGAATGTCTGCAGCCACATCGAGCGAAGATCGTTCCGCGATGTATCCAAGCAGGTGCAGACTATACCTCATTTCCCCATGAAGCCCGAAGCGCTGGTGGCTGGAGATGGAACGTCGCGGCGCGCTGTACGTATTTTAAGAGCCCCGAGCTAAGTACAATATAAAGACAAATAATGCTAGATAGGATATAACTATATATTTGTCTTTAAAGCTATATCCGATTCGGCGTGCTTGGCACCATTTATAAAGTTAATTCCAGGTAGATCAATATTTGGCTCAAGTTATTATTATTTGGCGCTGATATTATTAGACTCTCAGTTCTTTTATGTAGCAACTATTCAGGTATATTTATTAGATCACATTGCAACATATTAGAAACATTTTATTCGCCAGATCGGCTGACTATCCTCTGCAAATCGAATTGCCTTGTATTTAATGCATATAGTTTCAGTATGAATTCGATCACGAATCGGTTGTACTTTTCATCAGTTGAAATATATTGTGTGCTTTGTTTTATATTATGTATACAAAGAATGGAAACTACTTGAATGGTGATTTTAATCCTTGTGGTTTGGATTTGTGGCAGCTGTTTCTTTTTATCTGACGCTTGTAACCTTTGAGCAATTTATAATGTAATGACGAAATTTTGGGGTATGTCTTTTTTTAGAGACAATTAGAGAAGTTTTTGAATGCTGTTATACGAAACGAATTGTTGAGAAATCATGAGGATACGGTACGTTCAATAATCGTTCAATTCTAGCATCCAAATGTGTCTAGTGTCATAATCTTTATATTGTGGTTTCGGTGTTGCGCAGCTCAGCTTCCTGGAGATCTGTCACCTATCGTTCGTGGTGCCCCTGGGATCGAAGCTCAAGGAGGGATTGATCAAGAAGAATTCAGTCGAGGAGCGTTCGGCCGGCGGCTGGTGGCGCGCTTTCTGTTTTCCCGTTCGCTCGATCTGCTCCATTTGGCATCACAGGTAACATTAGAATGGAATTTTTAGATGTAATGTTGTGTACGGGACAGCGACGAGCGGATTGGCGAACCCCACAAAGACAAACAGACACATTGTCTTCTCGAACACCCAATATCTAGTAAAGGGAACTTTGCTCACGAATGTAGATTTCAGCACAGTTTATAAGCTGATAATATCGGGTGCAGGTGGTTCATGCTGCGGGACACGTTTTTGATCGTTATTCGACCGACTGACGGCACAGTCAGCGAGGTAATGCTCATGGACAACAAGTTCGAGGTTCAGGTTGGACTGTACAAGACCGGTCGTCATAGAGGCATTTCCCTGTCCAATCAGACCAGGTAATATGCGTGTCATCTCTTAATGGCACTTATTAAAATGTGGCAACTATCAATCGAGATGAACTTTTATCTTTAAATCATCTTCGAAGATATTTAGTCAAATTAATTATAGCTTTTGTTCTGAATCGTTAAAGCGAACGCTAGACCACCGTGTAACATTTCTTTGCTGGTTACGTCAACTCAATCAATCAAGTAAAAAAAAAAGATCAAAAGTCTAATACGCCTCATGTATTTTCATTGTTTTTTCTATTAGGAGGTTGGCCGTGAGCAGTTCGTCCCGTGAAGAAACGGATGAGTGGCTTCAACAGATTCGTCATGTGATGACTACGACGGCACGGGAGTTCATTGTGCCCAGTCGCTTCGGTGGATTCGCACCCGTCCGCGTCCAGGATCAGGCTCAGTGGTAAGACCGACTACCCTTTCTGCCGAAATCTTTCAGTCATTCTCTGGGTGCACATTCTTGTCTAGTGCGGATTAATAACTTAATCTAACGTCAGAAGAGAAGATTAAAAATGGTAATCTTCATCAATAAACTTTGTTGCAACTGTCAAAAAATAAATTAAAGTCTTAAATTAGGAGTCATGAGAATCTCCGTAGACTTCAACCCCGAATCTTGAGTACAACTTGATTTAACGCAGAAGTGTCATTCACAAATTTGATGGCGATGTGCAAAATTCTAATATTGATTTCCTATATTTTGATGTCAACGGCAAAGCGTTTTTGGAAGTGATTAATTTGGCTATTATTCTAGTTTGACTTTATATTGAGTTATTAACACGCACTAGTCCAGAGTGTGCACCATTGGTAACTGATCAGGGATCTAAGGAACGAGTGAACTGACTTTCAGGCTCATCGACGGTGAGAGCTACATGAAGGCGGTGGCTCAAGCGCTGGAAAAAGCCAAAGAAGAGATTTTTATCACCGACTGGATGCTGAGCGCGGAGATATTTCTTATTCGACCCATTTTGGACGATGAAAGGTGGCGACTAGACAAAGTTCTCAAAAGGAAAGCTGTAAGTGTGCCGCACGCATGGTGCCTAAGCACCCAGAGGGATACAGAAAATCCTGTAGTGCAGTGACTACAGTGAAAGGAAATAATTTTAAAAAAGTATTTCAGTTGTAAATCGAGTGTAGCAACTAATGCGCGACTTACGATTGTAATTAGATTGTGTCCACATTGTTGTCAACGGTTCCCCAAAGTCATTGTGAAACGTGCTCGTCATTTAATTGTAATTTAGTAGATTATTCTGATTCGTGAGTTGGCCAATGATTCGGAGAAAGAAACAACTGCGTTCGTTTGGCTGCTGACAGATTTTTTGTGTGTACAATCAGAATCGATTTTCAAATCTATGTTTCCGCTTATTTGCTGGACAGGATCAGGGAGTGAAGATTTTTATCTTGCTGTACAAAGAGGTGGAGATAGCAATAAATCTAGGAAGCAGCTACACCAAAAACAAGCTGGAGCAGCTGCATTCGGAGAACATCATGGTGAGCAGGAGAGATTATGTACTAAGTTTTTAATGTTGCGAGAATTTGCTAACAATATATTCTGTATTCTGCGCAGCCAAAGGGAAGTGCCTCTGATAGGCGGAGGGCAAAGTTTGTCTTCATCCTGATGGGTCGATCTATATGGATGATTACTATGTCTATTTACTGTATCTACCTACCACCAATTGTCGGTACGGATAATTTATTTTATGTTTCGTGATGTTTCAGCTAATGCGTCACCCCGACCATCTGAGTTCCGGTGTCTTCCTTTGGGCCCACCACGAAAAAATGGTGGTGATCGACCAGACTTACGCCTTCCTTGGCGGAATCGATTTAAGTTTCGGGCGCTGGGACAATCATCATCACAGGCACAAAAACGTTCTTTCCAGCAATACAAGTGAACCCGTCGCTTTAAATCTTAGGTTGGATCCCTTGCTAAAGGGATGCTTACCCCATTTGCAGATTGGTGGATCTGGACGAAGAGAGCGAGTCACAGTCTGTGAACGGCGACGTCAAACCACCAACTGTCACTGTCACCAAATTGGCCAACGCCCTTGAGAACGCAGATACTTCGCCCAAGCTATCGGTGGTTGAGGATACCCGGGTTAGTCGCATTTTGAAGAATAGGACGAGGGAATCTGAATAATCCTTTCGGAAGAGTTGTAAGTTTGGTACGATTTTTCTCGATAGGCCATTCCCGGGGTTCAATTCCCGCCTAGGGCTTTCGTTTGTGTTATTGTGCTCGTCTCCTTGAAACTTATGGCGCAGTACAGTTAAAAGACAAAATATATCTGCTCGTCAAAAAGACTTAACTGCTTATTTGAAGAGGTTCATGTTATTCTCTTGACTTTTATTATTGGGACTGTTACTGCATGTGATAGTAAATTATTTAAAAACATTAAAATTGAAATAATCATAATACTGCTCTTGGACTCACCAGTGACTGACTGTAGTAGTGTACTTATTTGAATCGTACGTTGTTTTCTTTCTAGTTTCAATTCGTTAATGTATATTAATTTCCGTTTTCCAGAAATCTCGCAAATCAATGAAGGAACAGTCCACAAGGAAGTCAAGGAAGTCTTCCGCGTCTGCGGACAATGCAAAAATACCTCAGTGAGCCCTGTAATTTTTATTACCACTGCGTGCAACCCACAAAAGCGGTCGTTGTTTGATTATATTTGTGGTTTTGTTCCCGAGCAGAGTATCTGAATCCCCGTCGTCTCCCACCATGTACAATAAGAAGAGGGTTTGGTTAGGAAAAGACTACGCGAACTTTATCTTCAAGGACTTAGTCGATCTGCACTTGCCATTTGTCGGTACGATTTGTCCATTTTCTTTTTTCTTCGTTTTTAAATTTTAATTGACTTTTAGAAGACGTGCGTGTAACACTCCACTGATCAAATTTCCTAATCCTAGGCAATTTGTACTTCATTTAGACAGCATCGATCGTACGAGTGTCGTTCGCATGCCGTGGCACGATGTTGGTGTGGTGGTTCAGGGCAAGAGTGCCCGTGACGTCGCACGGCACTTCATTCAGCGCTGGAATGCCACCAAGGCAAGTCACCAGTTCATTGTCTGCTGTGCATGCACCCCTTGCAAATAAACGGCTGCAGAGTATTTTAATTAAGGATGTTTTCTTGGATTATTTCGTTTGAGTCGAGATTTTTTAATTTGCAGTACGAGAAAGCGAGAAATAATTCGCGATACCCGATTCTTTTGCCTAAGCGATATGAAAACTTGGACGACATTCCGCCCGTCTTACCCGGGATGAAGACGGTCAGCTGTCAAGTAAATTATTTTAGTTCAAGGAGATTCGAGTACAGCTCTAGATATTATTTTCATCGACTGACGCGTGAAATTTATTTTGCTGATCGTGATGTGACGGCCCACAAACTTAAATTGGAACCGATCAACGATTTCCTGTTAGTGTATTATGCACTCCTCAATTAACAGTAATGTTAACTAATTCAGTAATAAATACCCGTCGTGGCGCAGTTGGTTTATGACGGACTGCGGTTCGGCGGTCCCGGGTTCGATTCCCGGCGCGGGCTT
>JAQGBY010003182.1:0-20120 GCA_034698785.1 Mycogona germanica
CAATGAGAGCGCACCCTGACGATAGCCAATGGGCAGTAGGGGTGGCGCTGGAGGTCAGATGCCGAGTCTTGGTCAGTTGGTTGGTTTGTGGGTTTGTATGTGTAAGATCTAGATTCTAGAATCTATCCTTCCTCTTCCTTCCCCCTCCCGGACCAATGAGAGTGCACCCTGGCGATAGCCAATGGGCAGTAGGGGTGGTACTGGAGGTCAGATGCCGAGTCTTGGTCAGCACTTCTCACTCCAAGCTCTGAGTCACTTCTCCAATTATCCTCGCTTTGTTTGGTTGCTTTGATTCTGAGGGATCGGTCGAATGGTCTTTGAGTGTTATCGTGAATAACAATATGGAACAGTACAGTTTTGACTTGAATGTGTTTTATCACCAAGGAAGTCTTATGACTGAGTCATAGATAATTTTCTGCATATGTTTGTGGGAGTTCTTCTTCAATTAATTACGTTGAACTCTAAAATCTGGAAATTTGCTACGCCAATTTGCTTTGACTTTTTTTTTTTTAATCAACTGTAGTCAACCGCACTACAGGCCTTACGTCCCCCTCATGGTGCTTAAGCACTATGCGAGAGGGAACGACCAGTACCCCGAGATCGAAATTTTCGAGAGCCCGCGTCGGGAATCAAACCCGGGACCGCCGAAACCACAGTCAGTCGCTAAACCAACTGGGCCACGGCGAGTCGTACCGCCTCGGAAGGCGGGACTTTCTACCATGAAATTGCTACGAAGGTGCAAAGTATAATTCAACAGAGCAGACAATCAAAAATTCAATTTGTCGACGAAGGCAGATTCGGTGGCTATGGCAAGCCATAAAATCATTTTCATCTGGAAGAAGGATTGTCACGAATGGGGTCATTCGGAATTCATCTGTATTCATCGGAGGTGAGCTCTTTGTTGTTCTAAAAGAGCAGGAGTTTCGACGAGTTTCAAGAGAAAATTGCAGTGTTGTGGACGCGTGTGAATCGCGTGAAATTCTTGCTTTTCCATGAGGTGCTAATGGGAAGCTCCTTTTTGGCGGTATATCTTGGACCCGGAGAAGTTCATCGGTGGCGAAGATCGTAAGAAGGGGTCGCTTCCCAAACAATTTAATCTAATTAATTTCAATCGATTGATGAGTGAATTAATGCAGAGTAATTTGTGTTTAAGTCAATTTGTAATTATAGAGTTTTTAAGATGATTGAATAATGATCGAATGAGTCTTTGATAAAAGATTGTGCTAGAAGGAATTGATTTGTGTTCTGTGTCCTAATTTATCTAAGTAGAATCAGGGGTGTACTAGTTATATATCTTTTTATAATAGATGACACCCACATATGTATGTATGTCCTTTATGCATTCCTAAACCATTCATCCGATCGCTATGAAACTTTGGGAAGTTGTTCACTACATTCCCGAAAAGGTTTATGCCAAATTTGTCTCTCCTACGATCATCAGATCGTACAATTTTTTACTTTTTGCATATTCCCGTGATCCCCAAACCAAAAATTCTGGATTTCCCTGCAAGGCTTCTAGGTGTGCTCAGAGAAACCATCAACCTTATTCTCTCTTTTGTTCTTCTAGCTGACGTCAGTTCAGAACCCTCCCCCCTCCCCTCACAGTAAATTTGCAAGTGTCACGGGAAAGCAGCATAGCACGGGAAAGCGGGATGCAAATGAATGCATCCTATCGAATCGCAGCAATGCGCAATATCGCAGCAAGTCACAAAATAAAAATAAAAAATAGTGAAATTATGCAAGCCATTATTTTTAATGCCATTTATTTGAATTGAAAAGTTTTCAACTTTCATTTCCATAAACTGACTGACCAACATACAATTATTTATATTTTTTATTATTATTTTTTAGATTAATATTAATATATAATTATTTGTATAAATTAATAATTTTTTGTTATTTATCAAAAATAGTTTTAAAAAGGAATATTGCGGCATTTAAGCTATTTTTAGGAGCACTATTTAAATGAGATTGAAGGACACAATCTATAACTCGGCAACAAAGGTACTATAGGCAGTTATAATAATCGAAATTTATATAAAGTCGATACACTTACAAATATTACATTTATGGTGGTTACATAAACCACGCACTAGATGTATAAATATTGAAATATTGCTTAATTTGTCGTTGATGGCATGTGTTTCTATGTTAATAAAATAGGACTCTGCTACGATGCGGTCGTAGTTGTGGAGCGCTGTGTGAACTAGGTTGGCATCTGACCATCGGGGGATATTGCAGTGAATGACGCAGTCTCGTGCTAGGGAGGACTTATCAATGGCTAGGTTTTCAATATCCTTTTGTGTTCCGAGAATCGTAGCAAAGTACTTTTGGCAGTTTCCCCGATGTATGAACTATTGCAAGCGCCACATGGGATCTTATAGACGCCAGGTGCATACTCGTTGGTGGTGGTAGTATGTGCCTTCCTTTTTTAAAATCAACTGTAGTCAACCGCACTACAGGTGTTACGTATCCCTCATGGTGCTTAGGCACTATGCGAGGGGTCACGACCAGTACCCCGATATCGAAATATTCGAGAGCCTGTGCCAGGAATGAAACCCGGGACCGCCGAGCCAGTCAGTCGCTAAACCAACTGGGCAACAACAACAAAGTTCTTAGTTTTGGTGGCACATGTGAAGGTAATTTTACATTGTGCTGGACGAATATGGACTGTAGTTTGGAAGTTTGGAAGAGATTTCTGGATCACCAAGGAAAGGGAAGGAAGAAAATTGGGGTAGGGTTTTTTTTTACGAAGTTCGTGACCGAGCCGTAAATTTTTGAGAGGTTGGTGGGGGGGTGTTTGGATGCATGGAGGCGTTTTATTTCAATTAATTGAATGGTTTTTATTAGTGGGTGGATGCATATTTTAAAAAGGTTAAGGTGGAGGGATTGGTGTGTCCTGAAAGCTTTATCGAGTGCTGTAGATTTCTTTTGCCCAATCAACTGTAGTCAACCACACTACAGGCGTTACTTACCCCTCATGGTGCTTAGGCACTATGCGAGGGGTCACGGAAATTTTCGAGAGCCCGTGCCGGGAATCGAACCCGGGACCGCCGAGCCACAGTCAGGCGCTAAACCAACTGGGCCATACCGAGTCATATAGATATGAGTTTAGCATTGCAATTTGATTTCAGGAAGAACATTCGGAATATAAATTTTAATTCAGTGTCTAGAAATTGTGAGGTAGAGTAGGATTTGTAAGCCTGAATGGCAAAATTATAAATAGTGTTTTTGACATTTTCGGACACAGTCTGTATTAAATGGGGGGGGGGGTTTAGGACAGATATAGGTTTACGGTAAACGGTGGTGTCGATGTAGCCGTGTTCATCCATTTGAAATAAAACATCGAGGTAGGGAATAGTGCCATTAGATAGTTTCTCATAAGTGAAAAGGATCCCAGGTTGTTGATTTTGGATGGCAATTAGGAAATCGATGCTGTTCACATTGATTATTGTGATGCAGTCAGCGAGGTATCTGCTCCATAATCTAGTGTGGAATAGGGCATGGCCAGCCACCTTTAGGCGGGGCAAGCGAATGTCAATTCTACTGGCCAGCCGCCTTAGGGCAATTTCAATTTTCAAAAAATGCGTGGCAAAAATCTACTAAATGCAGAAAGACGCAAAGCACATGATTGGATAGAGCGGAAAACGTAGATATCGAAAGCCACGCACGTTTGCAGTGCCAATGGCGCCATCTGTTGCCAGCTGCCAGAAACTGACGCATTTTTGCAAAGAAAATGGCTGCAAGCATGTAATTGTCATATATGGGATCATTGTATCATGATCATAGATGCGATCCGGCAGCTGCTGGATCATGTTAATAAGTGCCAGATAGTGTGGGATTGTTATGGAATAATTGCTGGATACAACATGTCTCATCCAGCAGCAATTTTGTGCATGTGTGTGTGTGTGTGTATGCATCCAATGGCAGCACAATTCACCTGTGCACTGTGCTAACAGGAAGACCAACGCAAGGAAGCTGTATGAGCGCCACCTGGCGGGTGGAAAATTCGAATTTATGATAAATTTGGATGAAACTTATGTCTACCTTGTCAATTGCAATGGTCAGAGATCGTAGCCCAGTCGGTATTGCTACTGGCTGTGGCTCGGTGGTCTCAGGTTCGATTCCCGGCGCGGGCTCTCGAAAGTTTCGATCCAGAGGTACTGGAGGTGCCCCTCCCATAGTGCCGGAGCATCATGAGGGGTACAAAACGCCTGTAGTGCAGTTGACTACAGTTGATTTAATAAAAAAAAATCTCCACCTGACCAATGGATAGTGAAGTGTCGTGACAGTTGGAAAAAAGATTTCATGGTGGTAGGTTGTCTGACCGGCAGACGTCCACTACCATTCAAAGTTCCTGCAACGGTGAAAGTCAATGCCGACTACTACATCACTCATGTTCTAAATCATTATTTGAAAAAAACAGGTTCATAAATTTTACCCAGGTGAGTTCTAAAAAATCACCCTGCATCACGATAAAGGAACAAGCTTTACTTCAAAGAAAACCACCTAAAATCTAGAGGATTTCAAAAATCGAACTGGAATAAATGTTTTTTTGCAACAAGTAAGGATTTTAGGTACACATTAAAAATTCCTACCTAGGTAGCTTATACTAAGCCTGGGCAAGGCAAAATTACCAGGTCGTCTCTTGGGGGGGGGTGCTTAGGGCGAATACGCAGGTGGACCTCCATAACAAATATCTTAGAGAGCTCCATCTCTTATCAACATCGAGTTTAGCCACGAACGCCTCTTGCGCGTTCAAATACATTTCATGCAAATTGCATCGTTCCAATTCTAGTATGTATACACCCACCCTGCTTAATATATTTCACGAATATTAATTCCTCAGTGCTAAAGAAAGTTTTACCGTACTACAGTCCCTGATGGTTCTTGTGCACTATGCGAGGGGCACGTCCCGGGATAAAAAATTTCGAGAGTCTGCGCCAGGAATCAAACCTGGGACCGCCAAGCCAGTCAGTCGCAATACCGACCGGGCCACGGACGAGTCGTCATTGATCATTTAACGCGAGATATGCCTAAATTCATTACGATATTGCTTTGACCTTACAGCAGTTTTGATTAAAATCTGGTTGATTTTGCTATTTGGGTAATCACGATAATTCAGCATAATTTGTTAAAGTAAGCGTCATTTTGAACCTCAAGAATTCCATTTCCGGTGATGCACGCGAAAGGAGCAAATAAAAGTTAAAGTTACATGTTAAATTTCGTTTAATTTGACAAGCATTTTTCTATTTTAAATTTTAATCTGGTCACTTTTTCAATCTACCCTATAAACATTCATAGAAGTAGGTAGGAGCCGATGATAGTAAATTACTCAGATGGTTGGGGATTGCAGGACTACAATCAGAAATTCGTCAACGAAGATCGTTTAAATGTAAAAGTTTAGCAATGTTCTTGAAGATAAATTTATCTTTTCCGAATTTCTGATTGTAGTCCTGCAATCCCAACTATCTGAGTTACCCTGTAAACGTAGAATTCCATTGCTGGACAGGCACCTGTTACCAAATGTGCGACTACATTGCAATAAGCCGATGTGGAAAAGCTCAGTTTGTTGTACGATAGCGCCATATTTGCGATTAATTTGCTAAATCTTCATACATTTCCTTTTTAATGTTATGTTGAAAATCACAGACTCAACTTCAATTATGAAAAAATTGTTGCCACAGTCAAAATAATAAGTAAAACATACCACTTAGAATTGGCGCTGCTACAGGAAGTTGATCACGGGCAGGACTTTCCACAGAAAGAATGGCAGGCAGATTCGGAGATTTGCCCGGTGCAGGATTCGAACGAGATCTCGGTGGTGGTGGAGGTGCCGAAGGGTCCTGAAGTTGCCAACTCTGAGGATTTGGAATCTGGGCAATCACATTTCTGGGTAGCCCGGGTGAAGTAGCACTTCGCGATATATATAGCGGCTGCATAGGTGGCACTTCAGGTAACTGAGGAGCCTCAGAACCGGTGTGTCTTGGAGCTAGCTCGTTGGTCTTAGCTGGCCGAGCACCCGCAGCCACCGGCGGAGGAATATCGTCTTCATTTATAGGCTTCCCAGCAATAATCGATTTTAACATGGACTCCAGTGTCTAGTAAAACAATGTATATATGCAGTAAAATGAATAAATTATGAAAAAGTGATTCATAGTACATTATATGCGGCAACAATTCTTTAATTTTGACAGCTCATATTTTTCAATTGCTGTTTCACTTGAATGTTTGACGGAGTGGCTTTTTTGATCACATATATTAACCTGTAATGCGTTAAACCGATTTTCCATCACTGTGTGGATGTCCCCCATATTCTCCTCATGGTCCGTTCTCATTGGCAAGTTACTGCAACAAAGGTCGCTCTATAGCAAATGAAATTGCTGCTCAACGATCAGCTTGCACATGCGAACAGCACTGCAAGTTCTGTCAAGCAATATTGCATGTTCTAAGACAAATCGACTTGAAACATTTTTGTTCAGTCATGTGAACGCAAAACTGAGTGCTCTAGCGCCCTGTCAGCTCTATTTTGTTTTAGAACACTCCAAATCCCACAGGCGTAGCATCAGGGTAGCCCCACTTTCTCAGGTTGATCAGGGTAGCCATACTGAATAGACGGACAATGGTTGATCCGCTGGATGCAAACTCAGGATAAACTGCAACCAGAAACGGTAAAGTAAAAAATAAAAAACTTTTATTTGCTATTTATTATATTATCTGCATGAGAATCCTTCTGTGCCGCAAGCCGCAGTCATACTACGCATTCGCGTAACTATATGAAGATCGTATTCTCGATTATATGTATCTGTAATAAAAGTTCCGTTAGCAAAAGTTTTTTATTTTTTACTTTAACGTTTCTTGTTGCCGTTTATTCGACTATTACTTCAACTGGCTTCAACTAATGTTGACAGTAAATACCAAATACCAATAAATACAGTTGGTTATAACGATAAATGAACATTTGAGAGGCGATGGATTTGGGTAATCAAAACTCAAAAAGTTCGAATTAATGGAGGATCAGTTAGTTCAAAGTGAGAAACGAAAATAAGATTGTTTTTGGTCACTGATAAACAGTTTCGACGTTACAATTAATCGTAGGCAAATAGTAGCTAAAGAGGTGTCAAGTGGTAATCGTGATCACAGTTTCGATTTCAAATCAAGAGTTCCGACCGATGCCTTCGGAATTTTTCAAGCGAGAGAAATTACTTCGCATGCCTTCTTTTGGAATGGAAGTAAATTGTGGCCGTTCCTTTGCGATATTTGCAGGGCACGATAAAAATACCTTTCCAGGCAGCCTAGGTTAGGCAAAATTAACAGGTAGTCCTCATCTACACTGCGCAGCGGGGCTTAGTTTCCTGTCTTGAACTTTTTGTTAAGGAGGCCCACCAGCATTCCTCCCCCAAATAGATGAAATGTAAATCCTCATAGAATATTGTCAGAATCTAACTAACTTTATCCCGTGACAATTTATTGTAAAGCACAAATAAAATGGACCGCTGTTAGATTTATCACGTAACAAATCAAATTTAACAAATCAAAAATAAAACCAAAACAATTCGAAACAAATTTAATTTGTTCACGATAGGCATGAACGATTGCTAGCCGAGTCGTATTTTATAATTAAAACAAACGATTGTCTGAATGATAAGACGCTTGTTCACGATATGGCCATGTATGAGACGATCGTTTAGTGTCGTCAGTTTACTTGATAATGACCTCGTGGTCGAAAGCTCGTGTTTTTGTATTTCTCCTGTACCTGACAGAATAAAGTGTCTTTTACTATTGGACATTATTTCAACCAGTTATTTATATCGTTAACTAGTTGGAAATCATTTAAATTTAATTTAAATTCAAAAGTGAAAGAATGTTCGAAAGTGTTCTTGATGTTGAACCGTATTTGAATTAATTGGTCGAAGGCATGGATCTTGACTTCGAATGCCTTTGAAGATGGAGTGCAATTGAATGTGTCAAGTTCTGGGATTGTGTTCACAGCCTAACCACTGGCTTTGAGAGATTTTATCTCTGCCCAAGCTACTGAAGCACAATTGGTTTACATTGGATGGATTGGTTTTCCACCAACTGCCAACCAACCCATAGTTGTGAGGGTGTGTTCTTCACCAGCACACAACCAACCTGGAATTATTCCTATTTGAGGTCCAATTTCCAACTTGAATTTTGTTGTGCAAACACTCACAGTTTCTGTCCTTTGGCCACAGATCAATTCCTTGGGACGTTAGGAATTGATTCTTAGTTCAATGTGTCCACAAAAATCGAATTTAAGACAGATGTTTTCCAATTTTCCTGGACAATGGAAAATGGACATAGATTTGTTTCTGTCCCCAATTGTCAGGTCTGATGCCACCCAGTGCAGCCCCCTGGTGGCCACTGTTGGCATTTGCCACTAGCACCCCTAGTGGTTGTTTGGTGAAGCAGACACCACATGCCCAATGCTGACTCACCCAGCCTTTGAAGGACTTGTCCCCGTCAGACTTGTTGGAGTTGTTCATGTTGTGATCGTGACAGACAGGTATTGGTTGCAAAAAGAATGGGCTATGTTTGCGTAGCCTTGTTAATCATAGATGTTGTCCACATCGGACAAGTTGGCATTGTCTATCACGTAGTCCTTGGAAGTGGACAAGACATTTTCATTGAGGTTGGACCCCACTGGACTCGACAGTATCATTTTGCACAGACACTGCTTCATGGTTTTCACCATCCATTCCACCAATTGGTTGGCCTGATACCAATTTGCGCTGTGTTGACCTGCCCTATATCAAAGGGATAGAAAACTTCAGCCCATTTTTTCAGGAAGCCCCATCCTTGGTCTGACACGATGACCACGGTACTCCAAATCGCATGATCTATGAGTTTTGAAGAAAGTCAATAAATTTGAGGGCTGATGTGCCTGTAATGGTGGCTGTGGCAATATATCAGGTTGCATGGTCAATCACCAATATAATGTACATGTAATCCCCATCCATTGGCAGAGGTCCAATGTGATTGATGGGCACTACCTGATTTGGAATGTGAGGGATCTGCTGATGTGGCAGGCGAACACCTCTGGCTCTGACTGCTGATTAATTCATTGACACACATCACACTCAGCCACATAAGTTTGTGTTCCATGTGAGATTCCTGGCCACCAATAGTGATGTCTCATTCGGTACAATGTTTTTTCATAGTATATGTGCCCTAATTTGTTGTGACACATAGCAATGATGTTGGTTCACAATGTAGATGGCACCACTATCTGATTTGTGGGGTGCCTGTTGTGCTTACCAACATGCATCACCACATCATTTTGAAGAGTGAAGCCACTGTTTTTGCTGGCTTCTGCAATGTGTTGCTTGGCCATTCTATGTCCAATTCTTGTAGAATTTTGAGTTGTTCAGCAGACATGTGGACCATGGCATGCACGAGCAACGAATTAATTGTAGTCAATACCGATTGCCGTAATGGAAACACCAGGTTTCAGCAGCTCATAGTAAAACAACACCCCTTTGGTCCCACCAGATACAGAGCACGATCTTCAAACCATGAATGTTCAGTTGTGGTGTTGATGTTGAGGTCGATGGCAACGATTGACAAGCTTTGCATAGTATTTTTTCTTCTTGGGGTTGTCATAGAATATCCACTTCTCATCTCCAGTTACAATCCAATGCAAAAACCTTTTCTTTGTTGCCTTTGAATCAGCTGCTAGCAAGTGAAAAATCGCCTCTCAATATCTCTCAGTTTCAGTTCATAAGACACCCAATTACCTTGTTTTTGA
The DNA here is from genome assembly GCA_034698785.1 of Mycogona germanica. NCBI lineage: Eukaryota > Metazoa > Arthropoda > Diplopoda > Chordeumatida > Chordeumatidae > Mycogona > Mycogona germanica. The sequence continues at coordinate 9,770 of JAQGBY010003182.1, forward strand.
ATCATTCCCATGGCTCTCAATTGTATGGAAATGGCTTGTTGAGTCACTCCCAATGATTTTGCAAGCTCCTCTTACGTTTGACTGATCTTCGAGTAATGCTTCTAATACTTTGTTCTCGAATGTTTTTGGCTGTCCAGAGTAAAACTTGTCTTCAATGCTGAAATCTCCATCCTTGAAACGTCAAAACCATTCCCTACATAATTTATCAGTTTGAGCAGCGTTCATTATAAACCTAGACAAGCATTCAATGGGCTTCAGCTGCAATTTTCTTCCAATTGAAGCAGAAAATTAAAACCTCCCACAAATGCTGCTTGGCTAACACAAAATTTGACATGTTCAACACTGTACAAAACAAGGTTTTTGCATGAAACTCAAAGTGCTATAAACTGAATATTATTGGCAGATGTCTAAACACCAAAATCTGAAACCACCAAAATCAGCTGTCACTATGAACCATTCAGAACAGCCAGAGCCATCTTTTGGAAATGGACCAAACTAATTTGTACTCCCAATACAAACTTGCAAAAGTAGTTGGCAAATTGCAAGAACAAATACAAATGTTTGGCATCCCGTTGAGTTTGAAACTTGTTGCCACACATTTTGGGTCCGCTTTTCTTCTCTTAACTGTTACATTGTAACCCAGAAGTTGGACCTCATGTGATGCAATCTGGCATTTCCTCAGGTCCATCTTCAGTCTGTTGGTCACTACACATTGGAGTGCTTCATCAAGCAGATCAAGGATGTCGTTGATTGTTGGAGACCCTTGTCCCACATCATCCATATATGTTGCTGTGTTTTGTCATACCAGTGAACATTTTGTGCATGACAGCTTGTATTGTTTGAGGAGCTTTGCATAATTCAAATGCCATCACCATGTACTCATATTTTCCATCCGGAATCACAAATGCTGTCTTCGGAATGTTTTCCTTCCTCATTTGAATTTTAAGGAAGGCCGTCTTGACAGCCAGTATGTTGAAGAACTTAGCACCTTCCACTGTGACTTCATCTAGCATAGCGCCAATGATAGGCATTGGATATGGGGTGTTGGGGTGTTGATAGTCTTTAGATTGAGCTGCCTAGAGTCATACACCATACGGCACAGCATTGATGCATGGTGTGGCTGATAAATGACCTATGTTGGAGAAGCATATTCCTAATCACTCTTGCATGACACCTTTCATCTTTAGTTCATTGACTTGGTCGCACAGGAACTGACACTCCACAGGCGAACAGTGGTACAGATGGCATTCAACAGGAATATTTTTTTTTTGTTTCCATCAACTGTAGTCAACCGCACTACAGGCCTTACGTCCCCCTCATAGTACTTAGGCACTGTGCTAGGGTGAACGATATTGTCCCTGAGCTCAATCTAATGCTCAGTGTGGAGACAACAACCCAGTGTATCTTCGCCTGAGGTGAACGCATGGTGGTTATTTTGTAGAATCATTTGTAACCATTCAGCTGTTCCATAGTGAAGTCTCGGTCCACCTTGGTGACAACTTCATTGATGCGAGAATCCAATTTGACATTATTCGGGCAATCTTTTTTAGATCAGAGAATCCAATTTGACATTTTTTTTTTTATTTACTGAAGTGACTGGTCACAACAGGAAGATTCTGTATCCTTCTCAGTGCTTAGGCACTATGTGAGAGGCACATTTTCACCAGTACCCTGGAATCAAATAATCGAGAGCCTGCACTGTGAATCGAACCCGGGACCGCCAAACCACAGTCCATTATTCAGGTGATCTTTGATGACATTCACGACGATGACCTTAACCAAGTAGTCCTCAGCCATTGGCAGCAATGTGATCCAACTGGAAACCACACTTGCCTTGTTGTGAATCGACTGGTTACTTTATATTTCACAAACATGTTTGTATTCTATGTCAAGGAAGACCATCACATCTTTGTTCAGACATACCTATTAGACAATGTTTGCAAGTTGGTGCCAATTTCATCCCAACAGCATGTCCACAGGAAGTTGATTCGATAGAATGTCTGGGAGTTCCACGGTGATGTTGTGGATAGTGACATGCACTGTAATTACCTTATCGGGGTACGAACTTGGTCCATCACATGCAAAATTGGAAATCCAGTCCAATGATATTGTTTTGCTGTTGTATTATGTTGGCAGGAGCTACAAAATCCTCCATAGTCTGGTGCGATATCTAAAGGGTTGTGGGTGAAGCATCGTTGCTCAGACCCTTGCAAATATCCGTTATCTTGTCCTCAAGTCCACATAGTGCTTAAGCACAGAGGGGTAACGGAATCTCCTGTTGTGATCCATCACTTCAGTGAATAAAAAAAGTGTGAAGCTGCGACCATACTGATATGAAGAGTAGCACATCAATTTTGCCTGAATGTAGGCATTGAGCGTTTCGTCAGATCGTTGGGTTTGCACTTTGAGTTTGTCATGGAAACTCATCTACTTTGCAAAACATTTGATGCAATGCTGTTTCCAATTTTGCCAGTTGTTGCCAAATTTTGTCAATTTTGTCCTTGTTAGTCATTTGGTGATATGTTTTGGCTTCATCCTTCAGACATCCTGTGGCAACTCTAGTGATGTGGGTTGAATCCCACTTTCACAGAATGCCGACTCCTTTTTGCCACAAATTTCCTGGCTTCTTCCCCTGATGAACCATTAAACATGGGGATTGATCAGCTGAGGTCTGGAATATTAGCACTCTCAATTTTCGGTCCTACAACAGTCTGAGGTGTTTGCCATGAGACATGTGATGAGCTGCATCAATTGATCCAATGAAAATGTGACTCCCTGAGTCTGGGTGGCAGGAGTGGAGGTGAACAACCAGTTGTAGTCATTCTGTGTCGCTCCTCATACGTGTGGCATTGCGAAAGCATTTTGACATTTCATTTTCGGCATTTGGATTAGGAATTCTGTTGAAATTTGGGACATTGAATTTCTCCCTTCTTCCGTTTGCCAATGTCACGTCCATATTTTTGTGAACATTGCCCATAATATCTACACCCAAATCCATTTCCGTCTCAGCTACAACATGTGTCATTTCCATTAGGTTAACTGTTGTGTCAGCCTTTTTTTGTTGTGTGGTATTTTTGCACCAACTTCTTGTTGCTGTGGACCTAAGCTTTTATTATCTCGTGGTTACCAATCGGCACTAGAAGTTCACATCATATGATCTCTCATCAGATCACTTTGTATGGCACGTGCACAAGAGAACTTTAGTTTTCCGCTGTTTGGACCAAATTGAGGATTCATTGGTCAATGAAACCAGAGTCACTGTCCAAATCATAGTTCTCCACATTTTTTTTTGATGAATTCACTGAAGTGACAGATCACAACAGGAAGATTCTGTACCCCTCTCAGTGCTTAGGCACTTTGTGAGTGACATTTGTGTTCATAGGTTTCCTCGTTTTTGTAATCCAGAAATGCATGAACCATGTCAGAATCTATATCCTGTGATGATTTATCTAATACGCAATTCACATTTTAGTTGTAAAACACTCACAGTTTCAGACTTGAAAGACACTTCCAATTGCACTCCAGTTTCAAAGACAATCGAACTTGTTCAAAGTCAGGATATGGTTTGACCAATTAAATCAAATTACGGTTCAAGGTAAAGAACATTTTCGAAACATTCCTTTTGCATTTGAATTTAAATTTAATTTGTTTCTGGTATTATTTCAATTTGTATAAAATAAAACATCATTGCATTGTGGAATTTTATTTGTGCTTTGACCGACTGTGGTTTCGGCGGTCCCGGGTTCGATTCCCGGTGCGGGCTCTCGAAAATTTCGATCCCGGGGTACTGGTCGTTCCCCCTCGCATAGTGCGGAGGACTACAGATAAAAAAAAAAAAAAAAATTGTCACAGGACATAGCTAGATTCTCACACAACATTTAAATTTTTGTTTAAAATTAGACAAATGAGTAAATGCGAACAATTGCCAAACTGCTGGCATAATCTGCCATTCAAACTTCCTGCCAAAATAACTTGCATGATAACACTGCCGCAACAATGCTCGTCTCATATTAACGCTTGTTTGTTTCTGCTGTCCACAAGTCCTGAGTTGCAGCTTCTCTCGATAAAGTATAATTGCAAGTTTTACTGTCACACATGAGGGTCTCGGTGGTGTAATGGTTAGCGTGTCAAATGAATTCAACCCATGATCGCGGGTTGAATTCCTGACCGAGACCCTCACAATTTTTCGGGCGAGGGCAATTCTTATGTATGCCTTCCTTTGGAATGGAAGTAAAGCCATGGAACCTGTGCCTGTACGATTTCAGGTGCATGTTAAAGATCCCTATTTAGGTAGCTCATACTAAGCTTGGGCTAGGCAAAATTACCTAGCCTCCTGGGGGGGGGGGTTTAGGGTGAACACCCTGGTGCAACATCCTTAACAAATATCAAACTGTCACACATGTGAACAGCCTAGAATGCTATCATGTGACCCGTGCATTACACTGTAAGCATGTTTGAAATTAAATATAACTAGAAGGTTACCCATCTTCGGCTGGGTTAAGTGTTTTTTGTATCTTTCTGTATGACTCTTCGTAGCCCAGTTGGTTTAGCGACTGACTGGTTTCGGCAGTCCCGGGTTCGATTCCCGGCGCGCGCTCTTAAAAATTTCGATCCCGGGGTACTGGTCGTTCCCCCTCGCATAGTGCCTAAGCACCATAAGGGGGACGTAACGCCTGTAGTGCGGTTGACTACAGTTGATTGGAGAAAAAAAAAAGTGTAATAATATCTTCTCTCTTTCAATCCGCCGCCAATTATGACATACACGCCCGGAACGGAACTGCTTTCTGATACTCACGTAATTGTCAACCACCTCAATTGTTCAAAGATGGTTGGCAGTCACATGGGAAACATGGGTCACATGTTAAGGAGGTTCACTGTTGATTGAACATCTTAAACCTTCCCAGGTACGTGACCAGGAAATTATGCCAAACCTAGGCTGCATAGGAAAGGGGTCTTTGACGTCCCGATATTGTACAGGTACGGGTTACTTTTATTTTTATTCCGAAAGAAGGAACGTCAAGGAATTTCTCTCGCCCAAAACATTGCGAAGGTGTCAGCCGGATTCGAGACAGCGATCACGGGTCACGAGGAAAACATGCTATTCTTTCGATTACTCGACACCTTCAATGACTTTTTGCACTTCCAAATCAAGCAAATAACAGTAAATTCGGAGTCAAGAAAGTAAAGCATTAAAAAAATAAATGTAACGCCCAATCGATATTGCGTCTGATTGTGTCTCTGCGGTCCCGGGTATCTTGTCGAGTTCCAACGCAGTCCTGGCATTAGAGAAAGATTGCAATGTTCTTTCCTGCGCGAAATATACTCTGTATTTTAAAAATTCGAATTTTCAGGTGCTGTAGCATCATATAGTGGCGCCGCAACATGTTATCTAATCTTATTCATTCAGTGCTGTCTCGAATCCACCATATTTGAAGATATCTTTATATTAAAAAAATTATGATTTCCAAACGTTTGACAATTGAAATATCAAATTGAAAAATAATATTTTTTTTAAAATAACGATTTGTTTAATTTTTTTTTAATATTGTTATTTTAGCTCATTTGGTTTTTAAATTGAAAATATTATTCCAGTAAATAGAAATTTGTAGTTGGAATTGTAATCTGGTGTGCTTTGTTGTCACGTGAAATCGACGTCATGCTTTTGATGTAGAGACGCCATATTTTGATTTTAAGGGGAGGATTAATTAGAATTTAATGGTTATTTTATTGTGAAATATTCAAAATCGAGATCTGAAAATGGGACGCACGCGAACTATGGCGATGTCCTATCAGGAGGTAAAATTTTATTCAATTTCATTATGCCGTTCGGGAGTTAGTCTCTGAACAGAAAATGTTGTTGCTTTGTTTTATAATATAAGGTTCCAATTTTGGTTGTATTAGGACAGTGTCACAGACATGCTGTCAAAACTGGGAAGATAGTGGAAATTATGTGCCCAGCTCCTAAGAGAAGTAGAGGGGCCACACTAGAATGGTGAACGAGCTTCAATGTACATCTGCGTCATATTTTAACGCATATTTCCCTAAAGTGTGTAGACAGTGGAATGGCCAGACAGAGCCTGAAATCCAGAGCCTTTTAAAATAAACCCATTTCTGTTATCAACTGGTCTTTCGACCCCCGCCATAGGCCCCTCTCCTGGGGGCTGCTTGCGGCTAAAAATTTGTAATACAGCAATATAAACTATCAAATCTTTCCTCCTGCTATTGCAATATTGATGCCAGTGGTCTGACGACGCACCTTGATTCCTCGCTCGATTCGACGGATCTTGGCAGATTCTCCATCCGTCTTGGCATTGACCAATGCTGCCCTGTACAGCTGCAGTCGCTCTTGCACAATAGAGCCTGTAGAGCCCCCACCACCAGTAGTAGTTGCACACAGTTTGGGGGCAACCTGCTCTGGGTCTAGATGTAGCTGCGAAGGTGGGACATAGGTGCGATCAGCTTGTGGTGCAATGGACGGCGTATGCTTTGGAACGGTATATATCATGCCTCCACCTGTGCCACCTGGTGGAGACATCAGCTGATGGAGAGGCGGAACAGGAAGCGGTTTCCGGTGTGACGGAACTAATGTGACCGGCGGTGGTGGAGCTGGACGCTGCTGTGGCATGTCCTCTTCGATGCATTGCAATTCTACCTGTGAATGTAAAAAATAATTTCAAAAATAAGAAATTATTGACACACATCCGTCATTCAGGATGCCCTTGTGAATCGAGTGAATGTAGCACCTTAAGATAACTAGACAAAAAATATGTAGAAGTCAACAATAAGCATAAGCGAACAAACATGGGACAACTGTGGAAAATCTTTGCTAACACAGTAAGACAGTAGCTATGCTGTTATTCTTCAACCGAAGAAGCAAACATATTTAAGGCACTGCTTGTATAGTTTATGTTGGATTGTTTCAGTTGCATGCAAGCACGTATTCCGAAACTATGATAATAGTGTTTGTTGACGTGCTCCAACTCCCAAAAATGTTCTTACAAGTCTCGAAATTTAATTTTTTTTCTTCTAATTTTTAGAGTTATGATGAAGGTAATTTTTTCAATGTTTATGTTGAAATCTATGTGGGCTCAATAAGGAAACAGTTACGTGGTGTATGATGCTTACATAGCAAGATAGTTTTGGGAAGGGCAATACATGGGGAGGAGGGGCAATAGTTATAATACTATCACCTACAATATATCGATTGTGGGTAGGCAGAAGTGCACTTTCAACACCCCTTCTCACTGTATGCCGCCATGATTATTCAATGAGTCCAATGCTCCTAGAGCATCTCTCAAAAGCTTCTCTTGGTAGGGGCTTGGTGAGCACATCTGCAACCATTTTCTCGCTTGGGAAGTAGACCACATCAATTACTCCTTTTTCACATAGATCTTGCACAAAATGGTGGCACACATCAATGTGTTTTGTTTGTACACCACAGCAATCTGATTCAATCAACTTTATACATCCTTGGTTGTCCTCGAGTAGTCTTGTGGGCTTCACCATCTTTAGTCCCAGGTCTTCTAACAGTTGTCTTAACCACAACAATGCTCGAGCTCTGTGTGCTGCTGCGACATATTCAGCTTCTGTAGATGATGCCACTACTGTTGTCTGTTTCTTGCTGCACCAAGCTATGGGGCTGCTTCCCAGTTGAAATAGGTGACCACTGGTGGATTTTTGATCCTTATGTCTCCAGCCCAATCTGCATCTACATAGCATTTCAGTATCTCATCAGAATCTGTTGCCATCCTGAGCTTTTCATTACTAGTTGAGGCCAAGTATTGCATCACCCAGTCTGGCTGCGTGGATTATTTCACCTGTCTTGCCAAGAACCCTACTGAGGCTGTGATGTCTGGTCTGGACACTGTTGCCAGATATAGTAGTGACCCTATCACCTGTCTGTATTGATGGTTGTCACTGAGTTCAGGAAACCTGACTCCATCTGTGTCCCTTGCCAAGTTTCCAGTGACGAAGGTGTTTGAGTTGGTAGTGTCCTGCTGGCATCATCTTCATCATGGTTGCAATCATCTTCATCATACTCCTCCTTGACTGGGGCTAATTCATCTGGATGTGGCAGTTCAGGGGGGGGGAGTGGTTGGTGCGCCTTCATCTTAGAAGTATGGGTCCCATGCACTGTCCCCTTCTTGATGTTCACTCCCATTCATCTTCTGATTCCTGTTTGGCTCATGTACAACACACATGCTGCAGTTAAGTCTCACTTTGCCTCTCTTTGGGTCCAATACTCTATAGCCCTTAGTGGTTTTGCTATGTCCAATGTGCACACCAATGTGCGAGATCACCAAACTTTCCACGTTTCTTTGGTATGTGGGTGTAGATGCATGACCCAAACAGCTTAATGTGCTTTAGGTTTCTGTCCACTGAAGTGTTCAAGTGGTGTCTTTTCTATGCTAAGGCTTGGTAGTCTATTTTGCAGATAGGTGGCCCAACCAACTGCCCCTGCCCAGTATCTCTCATCTAGCCCGGCATCCAACATAACATGACCCACCAAAAGATTTGGTCCTAATGGGGCCACACAAGTCTGATTGTAATAGTTCATTAACTTTTTTGGATTGGCTCAGCGCTCCCTGGGAACAAAGTCCAGGTGAGCTTACCCAGAATGCAGCACTCACACACATCTAACAAGCTTCTGTCATTCAGGTCTATGCCTGTTGCTAGGCCTTCCCTTATGATTCTTCTTATTGCTTCTGGGTCACAGTGACCTAGTCAATGCTTCCAACTATCCATGTTCTTGCTGTTATTTGCCATGCTGGCTCTTTAGCTGGGGCACACGGAGTGAATCTGTACAGTCTGTTTATCAACTTTGCTTCCACAAGGTGATTCTCTGTGGCCAGTGGTTTTTTGCTTAGTACCATGTAGTCCCCCTCAGCATATGTGACCCAACCTGCTTGGGTGGCCCTCCTTAAGGACAGGAGGTTTCTCTCAAATCTGGCACATAGAGCACTTCTTTCAGGTTGAGGTGGTGTATCTTTCCTGTGCACATTTTCAGTAGCACATCCCCATTCCCGATACCTATGGCTCTCAGGATTCCGGTTTTGCCTGCCATGCCAATGTTGAGATGGTGTGGCTCCAACTTCTGGAAGAAATCTTTGTCGATGCACCTATATACGTGGCCGCACCTGATTCAATGCACCATGTACCGCGTGGTGTCTTCATGCCTGGGAGTGACTGGTGTGCTTGTGCTATCAGGCTGAAGTTTGATGGTGTTGTTTGGTTCACTTGTTCCTTTTTGTTTTCAGTGAACCTTTTCTCAGTGGCCTGTTGCAGTTTGCTATCAGGCGGCCGCATCTGCCGCAGCTCCTGTTGTTCTTGTGCATCATCGCTTCCGGAACTGCTGTGGCTGCTATGTCTCCTTGCTGCCATGTCATATTTCTCTTCACACGCTGCATAGCTACCATCAGTTGTCTCTGGTTTCTTCTGCAAGATAACTGACCACAACCGTTCACCCTTAAGGAGAGCTTGCATCTTCTCTCTCCAGACCAGATACTATGGTTCGTGCCATCTAAATAACAGATGCCGGATTTTGGCGTTCTTTGCTTATTCTCCATTTTTCAGACAAACTTCAAAATGTTTTATTCAAGAAAGTATTTATCTCCATTAATCTGCTCACTCACGTGAATACCGTGGTATTGGTGTCGGCATTCTGTTATTTATTCACTGTGGTTAGAGAAATTCAAATTTGAATTTGCCTCAGAAACAAGTTCCAATTTTCTGCACTAGGTGGTGCTGGTGTCACTGAATAATTTTGGCATGGATTCTTGGCAATGGTTTAGGCTTAACAACCAAAATGCACAATCAACCAAAATTAATGTTCCACTTGGAAATTCACAGTTCTTGTTTACTCACGTGATTACTAGGCCCATAACCTGTTGAAATCTATGAGGGCTCAAAAAGGAAACAGTTTATAATATATATCTTCGGTTTATTCTTGAGTTATTTATGATGCTTACATAGCAAAATAGTTTTGGTAAGGGCAATACATGGGGAGGAGGGGCGATAGTTACAATACTATCGCCTACAATATATATCGATTGCTGGTAGGCAGAAGTGCACTTTCAACAGTTTATTATTACACAGTTTATTATATTTTTATTTATGAAGCCTCACCAGCTAATCGTCAATTTCCCACGGATTTGTCCCATTTTTGTTCTCTTATGACCAGAATATTTATGCTAGGCATCGGCTATTCAGAAGATTATTGCTTTTATGTTTCATTATGTACAGTTAAGCAAATCGTTTGTAAAGTCAGTGAAGGTTGTTGGATTGCTGGTGTGGATCCTGGGCAGCAGCCCAGGGTGCAGCAGAAAGTGTCCCTCCAGAAACAGTTGGTGGC
>JAQGBY010003183.1:0-20113 GCA_034698785.1 Mycogona germanica
AGGCAACGCGGGGAGGAGGGGGGGCGGGTTTTAAGAGGTTTGAAACTGAACCGAATTTGTGAGACAAGTTGGACGCAGATATCGAACCAGGTCTATGTAATCTCTCGATTTCGATAAGAGGGAGGGTTCTTATAGTGGGATGGAAAGGGATTTGGAACAGGTTAATGTTGTGATGTTTGTGAGTGCGTTGGGCTTTATTGAGAGAGTGTATAATTTTGTTAGCCGTGCATTCTGATTTATGTAGAAAACATTTGAAAATGAAGCGTAATTCGAGATCTAATAGTGCTTGAGTGGAGCAACATCTGTATGCTCTGACTCCGGCATTGTAGATAGCATTACGTGTATACTGATTGCCCCCAAACGAGGTAGAGCGGGGGGGTTTATTACTGAAATGGCTTTCCGATAAACGGTGGTGTCGATGTTGCCGTATGGGTCGACAAGGAGCGCGATGTCCAGGTACGGGATGGTCCCATTGGTCATAGTCTCATACGTAAAGGAGATACCAGGTTGGAGACCTTGAAGAGTGACGAGAAACGTGTCTATCATGTCTTCTTGGATGATTACGATACAATCATCAATGTAGCGTCCCCATAGTCTGGTTCCGAACTGAGCATAGGAGCTAGTTACAAATTTGTCGATGTGGGACATGACTAGCTGGGCCAGTTGTCCTGAGATGGCGCTGCCCATGGGGAGGCCGCTGGTTTGGCGGATGGTGTCCCCATCGAGTCTAATATAGGCATTATCAAGAAGGAAACTGATTTTTTCGACAAATTTGTAACTAGCTCCTATGCTCAGTTCGGAACCAGACTATGGGGACGCTACATTGATGACTGTATCGTAATCATCCAAGAAGACATGATCGACGCATTTCTCGTCACTCTTCAAGGTCTACAACCTGGTATATCCTTCACTTACGAGACTATGAACAATGGAACCATCCCGTACCTGGACATCGCGCTCCTTGTCGACCCATACGGCAACATCGACACCACCGTTTATCGGAAAGTCATTTCAGTTATAAACCCCCCCCGCTCTACCTCATATGGGGGCAATCAGTACACACGTAATGCTATCTACAATGCCGGAGTCAGAGCATACAGATGCTGCTCCACTCAGGCACTATTAGATCTCGAATTACGCTTCATTTTCAAATGTTTTCTACATAAATCAGAATGCACGGCTAACATAATTGTACACTCTCTCAATAAAGCCCAACGCACTCACAAACATCACAACATGAACCTGTTCCAAATCCCTTTCCATCCCACTATAAAAACCCTCCCCCTTATCGAAATCGAGAGATTACATAGACCTGGTGCGATATCTATATCCAACTTGTCTCACAAATTCGGTTCGGTTTCAAACCTCTTAAAACCCGCCCCCCCTCCCCCCCGCTTTGCCTCATTTCCATTTCTGAGCGACGACACCATTTCCTCACCCCTCCAATCCCTCTTTGCAGACCATAATGTCAAGCTAACATTCTCGAGTGGGAATAAAATAAAAAACGCATTTTACAAGATCCACACCACGACAACTGACGATTTCGCCCCAGGTGTTTATAGAATACCATGTGCAGACTGCGAGAAAGTCTACATCGGTGAGACCGCTCGCAGCACCACTCTCAGATTCCATGAACACCGAAACGACATTGCCAACCGTGCTGAAAACAAATCGGCTCTCGCCGGCCATTGCGTCACCAATAATCACACTCCAGACTGGAATAATAGCAGACTAGTCCACAAAGCACCTTTTTACTATGATCGAATAGTGGCGGAATCTTATTTTATACATCAGGAGAGTGATGCGGTCAACTACCACATGAGTAACGTCCGCGCGCTCCCGTATGTCCGCGCTAAGGATGCCAAGAAGAAAAGTAGATCCTCTGCCGCCACCTCGACCGGCACTGCGCCGTGATCCGCTCCTGACGAAGGTCCTACGACCGAAAGCCCGGCTCGAGCCTCCATATTAAGTATTTGCACATGTTAAGATTAATCGTCACGATATTTTGTTCATATCTTCGGACACGGCGTAGTCTCTTACTATGTCCCCACGTATGTACTATTACATCTTTGTTTTCACGTGAGTGCATAAATATTGTAACATTGTTTTATATTGTGCGGCACTTAAGCCTAATATTATTACTTTGTCATTTTGGGAGTAGCACGTGGGGTGTTAATAAACCACTCTTGCTTCTCATAAGTCGAACCAGATTGCGTCCTTCAGTCTCTCTTCCATTCATTATATTATTATATCGACTTTTCACTATATTTCACATAACTTTCTTTTTCATTCTCTGACTACAGGCGTTTCTGTACCCCTCTTGGTGCTTAGACGCTATGCGAGGGATACTTATATTTTTCATATATGTAGCACTGAAGGAATGAAATTAATTTTCTAATTTAACATGTGTTGTATAGTACTCGTATATGCTCTCGTGAATTACTCTGGATTGTTTTTTTAAAATATATCGCCTAAGAAAAATGAAGCTGCGACCTCTAAAAAAAATGGTGACATAAGGGATTTAGTTAGGACGTACGTCTGGATGATATATATATTAAATGGTGAATTCGGGACAGGCCTAATGAAAAAGAGTAACTCTTTATTTCGGCCTCCTTCGGTCTTCTTCATTTCGGCCTCCTTCGGTCTTCTTCATTTCGGCCTCCTTCGGTCTTCTTCATTTCGGCCTGTCCCGAATTCACCATTTAATATATAAAATGGTGACAGTTTGATATTGATATATATGGTGTGATAATTAGTAGTCGCAAATGCAGACGAACCTCTATCGATTTCCCGGCAAGCCCTTGGGGTGGTGTCCGGATTCGTTCTAAGTTGAGCGCTTTCATTTCAGTGTCGACGTCCATTTACATATATGTGGACACTCTTCAGGTCTGAATCGTGCATTACACGCTTGCCCTATGTAGAAGCCGATAGTAGTAGTATGATGTTCTTGGATCGAGCGCCGATCTGTCTGTTGGGGAAGTGACGTAATGCGTCCACGTATATGGAACGGTAATTTACATTCCTCTAATGTCCCTTCGGGAATCCTATTACTACTCCCAAATCCCTCGTTTATTTCCGCAATAATGGTCGGAGAGCCGACCTGTTTTCGGCTGGCCCTACGGTTAGTACGCTTGCCGAACGTATATACATATAGGAGATTGGAACAAAAAACACACGCACAAAAAATCCCATTCTGTTGACGGATTGGAGTTGCGGTCAAATTCTTCAATCTTTTCGGTCCTCGCATCCCATTGTTGCTTATGTATATTGCCATCGGCTTTCGTCCGGGTCAAATCGAGTCGATCACATGTCTGCGGGTCATCCAACTCGATTGATCTCGAAGGAGCCTATATATAGACTTCACTGTACATGTACACAGTATATATGGGCATAAGCTCGATTCATTTCGAACATGGGTTTGGGATCTGATGCTGTAGTGCCCACAATAGATAGAGGAGTGATGTAAATTTAGGCTCGCTCTTTTTTTTAACGAACATTTTCCTCCAATCTCCGGGGTTTAAAAATGGGAACTAGTGAAATTTGATATGGCTGTTGTGGGCGCTTGCTGTGTGGCATTCTGAAGTGTGTGTGTGTGTAGATAGCTGTCTCCCATATGTGCCTTTTTTGTTGTTTTTTTGTGGTGTTTTTCTGTCGACCGTTTGGTGACAACCCCTTTTTGTATCGTGAAGTGCTCTCTGCACAAGTGATTGTAACATTTTTTGGCAAACAATATAACGAGTAAGACAACAGGAGCATCCTTCCCGATTGAGTTTACCTCGCTTGGGCTTTTTAAATTAACTGGTTTTCTTTGTAATTGTAACTTTTCATTTGGTCAAGTGCGCGTTTCCTGAATTAATTTCATGCTTTTATTCATCGCGATCATCATCAGTACCTAGTTTTACTTCCGGATATAAAAGAATGTAATAGCTGGCTAACTCTGATAGATATGTTGAACGAATCTAGAGCAGCCTTGGATGAATGACGAAAATAGTTAAGTCTCTTCAGAACCAATGTGTTTTCCAATTTTTCGTTAAAAATATAAATTTGCGAATAATTTTGTTTCATATTGTATTAACGCTACGTCAATTCAGTGGACAGCTTTTCTTATATACGACCGTTTTCGATTTGCAAATTCTAGTGAAGGAGACTGTCTACTTTAAATACCTCCACTCGTTTCAGATAAGAAAAAGAAAAATTCTGATTAACTTTGTGGCTTCATTTAAATTCATCGAAGTTCCACGAGTTGAACGTTCGTGTAATTTCATTCTAAGCCTTTTTCAATTCAATGCTACGTATTGACTAGTGAAGTGTAACGAAATGAGGGAAATGAAATGCCTCAGGCTCGATTAAATTCGAAATTCCTAATACAATTAGAACTAAATAATCGATAATGTCACCATCGTCTACTGTAGTTCGGGGGGGAAGCGTGATTTGCGCACACCTTTCTTACCGAAAGCCTGGTCTAATTTGCGCCGTGTCTTCTTCGAATTTTGTGTGAGCCATTCGGGCACCCTGCTATCCGTTTGACGCCCAATGCACTGCATCAAGTTATCTCCGCATGTTGCCGCCGCGTGACGTCACCGACACCCCACCCACCCATCAGGGTTCCCCAGAATCTCGGTGTTCGAAAGTCTTGCAACATCTCTTAACATCTTTACTCGGTAGCCCCCGAACTGGAGCTGTGTCTGTCTCGGTCGCCTCCGGTGTTTTCACATTGGGACACATCATCCGAAACAAACCGTGGGGATCGTTCGAAACGTTAACCGAGTAACTTGGTCCCTGTGGGAAGTAAATCGATATATTGATAATCTTGTCGAGACAAAAGTTCGAAATTGCCATCCTAACTTGTCGCAAATGTAGAAGATCGCAATGTCATCTCTTTAAATTATTTGATATTCGGAAACTTCTAATTTTTTTTAAATTTCCCATCACTGTAGTCTGTGCACTACATGAGTTTCTGTACCCCTCTTGGTGCTTGGCCATTATGTACACATTTTCACCAGTACCCAGTGATCGAAATTATAAGAGTCCGCGACGGGAATCGAACCCGGAACCGCCGAGCCGCAGTCAGTCGCAATACTGACTGGTATTTTCTTTCTCAGATTTGGATCAATTTTCTTATAATTGCAATTTCGGATAAGTAATGTCAACTTATATTTCAGAATTTATTGTTCCTCTAAAAATAATAGAGTTCCATGAACGATCCATACATATGTTATATCGGCGTTAAATGGATTTTTTTCTTATTAAATTTCCAAGCCGCAACACAACTGTGACAAAATGCATCTTAGAATTTTAAATATTGCATTTCTAATTGGAAAAATGATGGGAATTGTGTTGCCTCCTTTGTAGTGTCTTGCTTGAAATATAAAATGGTGGAACGTTTTAAAAACAAACCCCACATTTGAGCATTCACCGTTACACAACTAGTGCAATCTGACAGATTAAAGTGTTGTAAAAAAAAATAATGAAGATAGGACGTCTTGAATATGTACTGTATATAACAAATTAGACGTTGTGCTGGACGAAGTCAGTTGCAGTGGTTTTTAATTTAGTTAATTCTTATTAAATACATTATTCAACACTTTTTAATTCGATAACTCGAAATCTGGTGTGTAATATTTGTTCTAGTCGAACATGGTGAAATCAAACGTTAACGTGAATCGAGGTTTTAAAAATTCGACTTAATGAGATTGTTTCTAATGTCCCTCAATGGCGCTGCCGGTCTCGACCAAACTGTTCCAATGTTGAAGCAATGTCGATCTCTAGTGTAAGCTCATCCGAGCGTGCGGTGGTGGCCTGTGAACGGGTTGAGGCTTTCGTAGCAAGGAGAAGTGAGTAATCATCTGCAACCATCTTTCTGCTTTTTATCTCTCGCAGTCAGCTGCTTACCAGGCTGCTCTCTGCGAATGTTACGGTGGCGTAAAAACAGCCCGCCTTTCCTTGACGAAACTTAAATTGTTGGGTCTATCCATTTTGCTGGACCAGTCTTCACTTCACGACGTATAACCCAACAACCACTCTGAAAACGCGCTTGTTTTTGGGAAATCTCATCAAAGTCCGTCGAGTTTTAATATATGCATGCCCGGAACACAAAGCTAGCTTGTTCAATTGACATTTGTTGATAGTCCATATTTTGGGAACCGCATTAGTGGTCGTTAAGTGGGAATAACGATCAATTACGAGATTAGGCAATTGGCAACACTGTCGCCTAATATTCCAGATACAGGGTAAATATTTAAAAAAAAATGGTGGCTTCAACGATTTCATAATTTTATGTGGAGGATTGCAAAGACTACCCCCGCCGTAGTAAAACCAATAAAAATTGTCGCAAAAATTAATCTTCGCAACGCGAGACGAGCTATAACAATTGTCTTCCGAAATGTATTGTCGAGTTATTATCGGAAATTGTCCCGAACAAAAGAGCAGTACAATCGTTTAGACGAATTTCGGTGTCAACGACCTTGCGATTAGAGCAACGACAATGGGAGTTGCTATTTCGATTACATGCAAATTGACTCGAATGTTTCAATAAATATCTCGAATTGCCATCCAAGTTGTTGCCGTTCTGTCTCATCGTAGGCGGAAATCGCATTTGGGGGACGACGCCGATAGCAAAGTCGCGTCCTCTAGCATAATTATTGCATATACCCCCACTATACATGTACAGAGTACATTGCATACACATACATATCGAGCCCTTATTCTCTGTCAGGGCTTGCGCAATAAGTCGACGTTTTCAGCACCACCCTTTTCTTGTCTGAATGCTTGCATTCGTAGGGTGTGCGTGCATTGTGTGTGTGTGTGTGCATAGACCCCAACGAATTATGATTATTAATTTTTCTGGTTCTTCGGTTGCTGCGACATGTTATAGATGATACCCGCTGAGAGTCTCCTGAGACGCACGCCAAAATCATGCACTTTCTCTTTTTTTATCTTACGAATAATATCGTGTAAAATGTTAACCACTTTACTGAACATTTACTTATCACAAACTCAGTTTGTAGTGTTGTTTGAAAGTTAAGCTATCAATATAGCATATATTACATGTATATCGCTCGATATCATACGATATATTTATTGGTGTACATATCAAATAAGTACACGTCATAAAATAACTAGATAATATATAAAATAATTAGATGTTAGGTTCGCAAGCAATCTGCCGAATCGATATCGATTTTCCCGATACTACAACCCGATGTTAAAAGTCACCTTAATTCCCGAGCGCGTACTCAAGATCTCACGAAGATATACAGTTTAACTTTGTGACACGCACCCAATGTCGTTTCCCCACATCCACCCCCTCAATCTCTTTCCTTCCCCGGTACTATTTATAATCGTGTAAATAAAAGAGGCTTAATATTTCGAATAAGGAATCGAAATTTATGGTGTGCACCTAATAACTCAGCACGCGTGTACAAACTGAATCCGGGTCTATATGTTTGCCCAGCACCTCCGCAGCAGCGCCACGCGTGTACAGTAGTAGTATATAACTCACGATCGACTAATCAGTATTTCAGCTAGAACTTTTATTGCCTTTAAACCTTAATTTCGTGGGTAATGTACAGGCCGTTAGACGCTTTTTTTCTTCACCCCCCCATCAGCGTACTAGGTACAAAGCCGCCGATGTATTCCGTATTTCGTGTTCGGTGATGCAATACTAAAAAATTTGGAAGTTTTCCATAAACGCGGTACATGTGTTGTGTGGGTATTGTGCTCAATGGCTCAAGAGTTGATACACAGGCAATATCCTATACAATGACTTGGATACATTCAAAACGACACACTATTCGTGGAGCAGCAAGGAGGCTCATTGCAGTCGATTGGATCGTGTTCGAGTAATGCAGCTTTCTTGTGCCATCGATTTGACTTTTTTTTTTACGTTTTCCAACAAAATCCTATTGTAATTTGAAACTTTCCTGCATAGCAAATGTGCATTGTGTGGTTGCGCTCTCTAAAGGAGTAACATTACGACCCACAATCACAAATCGCGCGTTGCAGAATTGGGAAATTGATATGAGATTCGAACGCCTTAATCGCCTCACATGTAATTGTCTGATTTGAATTTCAAACGACAACCTTTAGCTCAACTTTAAGTTCAACTTAGGTCGGTCTGTTCGGTCGCCCTACCTTTTTCCAGACTCCTCAGACAGAGTCTCAGGAGGTATTTCACATTTCATAACGTCTACAGTAAGGGTTGAAACCAAGAGTAATGGAGCACACAACTGCATTACGAATACGATGTAACTATTTCTGCGCATATTTTGCTTGAGTTAAGGAAAAAAGGCTGGATTCGGAAATCTCTTTGGTTGTCAACTGTTTACGCCAGATGCCGGCTGAGTCGTTTCCAGAGACGGTTTTTGTCGAATATTTCAATGTGTGTACGCGATATAGTATAAGATTAAACGAGAAAAAAAATATATTAAGCTGCATCACACTGACGTCTTCATGTTGACGTCGCCATCATCGCCTTCATGGCCATGCACCCGTCTAAATTACTCTCGGGAATGACTCTTGTTTATGAACAGTCCATGTAACTTTACTTACCCTTCCTCCCACCCGAATATACCGACTGCACCCAACAACATGCCATTTTTGTGTTCTGGTTCCTCCCATTAACTGCTTTGTTTTTATATAAAGCACAATCGCCAGTATAAAAACTCTTGACATCCAACGTAAATAGATGGCCACCGACAAAGCGACACAAGCAAAAAAGAGTGAAGTCGCGTGTTGACTGTGTCGTATAAATGTAATCCACTTGTCCAGGCCCTTTTAAGGTTAAGCTTTTATACTGTCCGCTAACCACACAGATAGTATTCCATAACATGAGCAACAAATACAGATAATTGTGGTTAGTCTGAGATCCTTGTGTTCTTCATTGCATACACATGTTTGTGGGTTAAGAAAAAGGACGATAAGAATTAGAATCTCGCTTTATCGGTAGGTGACGTTTGTCTGAAATTTGAATGGCAATATTGATTTTATTTTTCATTTTTTAAAATCTTCTGATCCGCTTTTTAACCGGTTTACCTTCTTGGCAGCTAAGGATATTCGTGACCGGGTGCGTGAAGTTAATTTTCCCTCTTTGACGCCGAGCATTTCTCACCTGTCAGAATGTGTACTCCTTTTTTTTCCTTTCACTACATACATGTACCCTCAGGGAAATAATCATGTTTGTTCAGTGACAAATGTTGGTTTTGATTTTTTGTACTTCTAAAACGGAAAGAAAAAAAAGTTCACCCACTTTGTACTGAGCCCTTGGACCCAATTTGTTTCTTAGCATATTTTACACTTCGTATGATTCTGCGGTTTTTTTGATGAAGCCCGCATGACTTGACTTAAACAAATAATAACCATTTATAATATTGCTCACTTTGCTACACATATTGTAAAAGATCTACACATAATAATGCGTCTTAGCTGCAAATTACTTTCACAAAGTTAAAGCACTAAAATTTCGTTTAAACACCCAAAGGCCTATGTACTTTCAAATTTTCGTAGTTTTGCAAATTGTCTTCGTGCAATTTGTGAAAAAGTGAATATTTAACAAAAATGTGAAACAAGATAATCTATGAATTTATTTATCCCAGTGAATACAGTTTAATTTATGCTTGCCAGTTCTCGCTCGTACGTTCCTTTGACAACTTTATAGAGGTTTTATTTAAAAGCCAAAATAAATCCAAGTAATTTAAATATTCAACTCGTAAGTCATGGGACACTAAAACAGTGGTGGCGGTGGTGGGGGGAGAACTAAACGCGTTTTGTTTCTATTCTGTCGGAACAGTCAACTCGTTGACTACATTGTAAATATCCGCGGGATGTTTTTAGCATTAACTTTAGAGCCAATTTCAAACTCGACCATAAATTTCCGCGCGTCACACTTGCCGTTTTGGCACGTCACAGACCCCCAGACCGTAGATTTATATTTTTGTGTGTTTTTACGGAGGGTTAGTTTTTTTTATGGGCTTGTAGCCTACTTCTTTCGTCGCCCAGCACGCAGTTCACGCCCCATTTCCATTAGAATTCTCGAGGATCTTCGACCAGGTGTGGCGTTCCTCTATTCATCTTTGTAAGCCGACTCAGACCTTCTGAAAGCAATTTAAGAGATCCATCCCAAAGGATGAACGCTCACATTTTTAAAGTCTTTCGAAAATGTTGATGAAAAAGCTAAAATTACCTACAGGAGTATAGAGATTACAGCGACTAAGCTGTCATGCCGCACGATCGAGTTCGCCGGTATTCATGGGTGCGTGTTGCAGCTCTTCCGAAAAGGTAGTTCACCTCTGGACGGGTTGCGTATATTTTTCGGGAGTCAAGTGTTGTGTGTGGCGTCACAACAATTTTGTAGTGACATGGCGGCACTAGTAAAATGTTTGGGCTCGCGCAGAGAGAGGGCTGCCTCTGGCCCACATCGTATAAATAGAAACAGGTCACGTGATATGGATGAGAGCGGGTGACAACCAATCGGGTCACATCGAGCCAGCAGCCAGGAACGAGCGGAAGTAGAATGTTAATGAGCATGAGATAATTGTTCAAGAGGAGGATGGATAAAAAAGTCGTTCGCTCGAAATGCTTGTTTAGAAATCTTGATAAAACATTGCTTTATGCTACAGAAAATGCTTTTGGCTTTGTTTAGTAGCTATGAAGTGCATGTTGACAATTTATTTTGTTTTGTCATTTTTTTTTGTTAGACTATGACATTTTTTATGAGTTCGTTACCGTTTTAATGCTCGAATTTGTTTTACGATGTAAGAATATTGTTTCCTATTTGAATTAAGTAATTAAAGGCTACCTCGGTAAAATACCCTCTAGTAAAATACCCTCGAGTAAAATACCCTCAAGTAAGATACCCTCGAGTAAAATACCCTCGAGTAAGATACCCGCCAGTAAGAAACTTCAGTGAAATTTAGAAAACCGGTGATTTTAGGACAATCGTTAGTTTTATTTTGAGCCCATGGCAGGGCCTGTTAATTTGTCGGGTTTATCGTTAGTAGTGGCGAAAATTTCCAAAAAGACTTCAAATGTTTCAGTTCAAATTAAAAAAGTAAAGCGTCTTAGGTGCAACAGAAGTGTATTCAGGTAAAGTACTGAAATTTCTCCGTACGAGTAGAAATGGGGGCTACCATGACAATGCACAGAGCCCATATAATTAGATACGCTCAGTTATTACAATTTTTCCATACATTTGAACAATTGGTTACATGCGCTACCTAACCTCGGACTACGCAAGAACAGCCAATTATCAGAGCACAGAAAAGCTCCCAACACCGCCATTTCCTAAAAACATGTCTTAAATTGGAATCACTATAAATAGGGTATTTGGGGTACGTGTTGTAGGTCATTCTAGCTAAGCTAAAACATGTGGCTTTCGAAAAGGCTGGTTGGACATCTAACCAACTTAAAACTCAACTACCAACATTTTGAATTTTAATATGCAAGTCCGCTTAACTCAAAACACAAAAATCCAATCAGCCCATTTTTTCAAAATGTTTGACTTTTCAATATTAATCATTTTAACCTAACGTTTAATGGGGGTTATACGTTTTCAATAATTTCCCTGCTTAACGAAATATTTCTCGGTCGGCGGTCTATTTTGGACGGTTTTGCCTCCATATGTTATACTTGGTCGCCGACTTGAAATTCACTTATGGCTTGTTACACTGCATAGGCACTCCGTATAATACATCTCTCGACAAGTTCTGTGACGTAGACATGTGTTCCTGACCCTGTTGGCGGCTTCTTGTCTGCTAAGATAAGTTTTTGGAAACATTTCTTACATTTTATATTTTTTGTGCTCATTGCCAGCTGGATGACAGTGCCTGCAAAATTTGTTTTTAGACAGATAGCGCGGTTGCCTACATGACCGAAAAAGGGCATATAATTTCCAATTCTGATTTTAAAAAATCAGCTGAGCATCAAAAACAATTATGATTTAAAAGTAAACATGATTATTGTTATTTTATATTTAAATTCACGCACTTAAATATACTTCACAGACACACTTTAAAAAAGGAACAAAATCATTTTAAAATGTGCAGTATTTCACTTCAAATTGGTTTTCACATTTTCAAAGCCTGTATGAACAGTTCATGGACTTGTTACAAAGAGACTGGCGTGTGTTCGACTAGAGTGTACCAACATATTAGAGAGGTTGTATTTTTAAGATGCTCCAAGATTCTTAAACAGTGTTGCCAAGAGATTCAACTGCCGGTATTACAACTCGGCGATATTGCAGTGGATCTTGGCGATTCGTCTTCCATTGTGACGCATTTGACGGTGAGGAGGAGGAGGAGGACTCTGTGACCAAATCGCCTTTGCAATTGCTGTTTTGGCGACGAAACGGTTTCACATTACGGGGTGAGTTCATCTCCCTTTCGTATTTACCGATAACCTCTCCTCTCCGATTACGAACAACGTTCTTTGTCTTCTCTCTTGGATTCTCTCTGAAAGTTCCGCTACAGCTCCCCTCATTGCTGTCCACCCAGCCACCTTTAATCCGAGTCGACCGACTATCCTCCTGCGACCTAAAAAGTATAATCTAAGTCGAACTTCAGAGTTTGAAGTTAACATTGCGCAATAATGTGGCCGATTTGCTGAAGGATCCCGTCTCAGCTTAAAACGCTGTCTAATATGAAAGTAAGGTTAAACAATAAGAGGACACACAGAAAACCAAACGAAGATAAAAGTCAATTTAGCTAAACTGGGAAATTTCGACGCGAGATCTAATAGTTTTTTTTCATTTGACAAATTTCCAAAGTGGTTAATATTGTTTGGCAATTTGGTGGGTTGCGTTTGTGAATCAGACATTGCCTGTGTCACGCAGGGTGTCCAGGAGAGCACTCAAATTACGTTCCCCAATAACCCGTTTAAACCCAGAGGGCGTGTTCTGTCGCATTTCCGTCTGGAAACATTCACCTTAATTTTGTATTCAAGATAACAATAGGTTAAATGTTAAGTAATACGGCATTGCTCTTAGGTTCAAGGGCATCTATTGCGCCGTAACAAATGCGCAGTAGATAAACTCTTGCCACGCTATCTGATCCTTAGCTGCGATATAAACTTCGGTGTACTTTATTCGTATACTCTTTATTCGTATACTTTTAATCATTAGTCCATTCAAGCATATGTGTAATCGTTGGATTTTTTGAATGCATTCGACGTGCTTGGTATTTGATATTACCATGCGTCGACACACCCTACCCAACCTACGATTACGGTGTCGAACCGAGAAATTATACCTTTTTCTCGCCCTGTCAATATAAAAATTAACAGGTGTGGTCTATGTGTAGGGTGGGATTAGGAGAAAGGAGGAGGGGTGATAGTCACCCATCGGAAACCGATTTAGTCGATGCCGTCGAGCTAATAATGATGACGGCTCGTCGTCGCCGCCGCCGTCGTCTATATATATATATATATATATATATATATTCGCCTCCCATAAAAAGCCATTCAGGTATTGTGTGTTTGGGCCATCGTACACGTATTTGTAGACAAGGTGGGTGGGGTATATTGCCCGCATTAAATCCATTGCCAATGTCAGAAGCTGACGCTACGAGTGATGTTCGGTCTTTCACACCGTCGATGTCAGACCGGTTTACGTAACTATTTGGTTGCGTTCAAGTATAGTTAGATAGTATAGTTATATAGGAGATAGTTATTGGCTTCATTTCTTGAATTTTAATGTGCAGGATTGACTTCAACTATAATCGATTATTACCTGTGACAAAAATTAAATTGCCTTGACCATTTCTTGCACGCTGAAAATATTCACAATATAGTTTGATTTCAATTTGATTTTTCACCATAGGATATTTTTAAACCGTAATGCAATGTTTTTACTATTCGAATGATAATCAAAATTGAAAAATATTGGACTCGTATTTTTTTTCGCGTATCTTCCTGAACGCATTGCACACCATATGATGCTGAATTCAGGATACACAGGAGATAGTCCACTAACCAAATAATTTGAATTTGGAAAATATGTCATATGCAGCAATCAAGATTTGGAAATCAAGAGTTGACCTTTTTATTTGCAGTAAAGTGTAGATTTTATGTTATTTTATGTTTTATGAACTCACGACATTAATAAACAAAGAGGATTTGGATATGTGAAATTAATGAAAAGCCTGCCGCTGCCAACCTTTTTTCAATTTTTATTATGTTTTGAATGATTTTAAATTTGAATAGTAAAAACATTGCATTACAGTTAAAAAAATATCCTATGATGAAAAAAGAAATTGAATTCAACCAACCTTTCGAAGAATTTTGTCTCAAATGTTTTTCTGATATTTCCTTTACGGTAAAAGAGATATTTTTTGTTCATCGGCAGCCATACAAGCGAATCCGCTATCCTATTTTTTTTGTAGTGCTTTCATTACCGGCTTTCACACGCTGTGTCTGTGCTTGAATTCAAGACTCTTAATCTGCATTGATCACGATAGGCTCAATGTACCTGCGTTAGTCATTTCTCGATATTTTGGGCTGGGCCAATTTGCCGTTACCGCTTGCTTATACAATGAATGGAAAGATTCGTTTTTCTATCGTTGGACGAAAGGCGAGGACCTGCTAAAATCCTCACAAATAAAATAGATGGGATCCGCCTGTCAAAAATATTCGTTAGATATATTTTCTCTGATGTCGTGTAACACTATTCAAGATTCTTAAATACACTACCTGAAGATAAAATGATACGACATGGATTTTGAAAGGCACTATATTTATGTTTATTATAGCATTTGTAGCGTTCTCGTATTTTCTGGAATTTGTGATAGACCAATAAGTTAATCGTAGGATCTAGAAAGGTACACATTCCTTGATTTAATTGAGTTAAAATTCTTAAAATGAAAAGGTTTCTTTGAAGGTGTGCGCTGGAGCGCATAAACCCTTGATTTAAATATTAAACTGGATTTTCGTAAATATTTTGTTTATTATTACCCCAAATGTTTGTCATGAAAGATGATATTGATTGGCTTTTCGAAACCGTTTATACAACCTAGAAAACAAGGTTCCTTATGCCGTATTCGCCTGAATTGCAAAATCCGAATTGCAACATGATTCAAAATAATGTGACATTTACAATCTCGACGTAGCTTAATTTAGCCAACGTAGAGATTGAGAATTGACATTCAAAGCGCTATAAAAACATGCTCTATGACATGGCGAATGGAAATGAGAAAGTTTCGATTTTGTTTTTATTGGACTGACGTTATATCTTCAGTCGGAAGCATGACAGAAATTTATGCAGGGCAAAAATATATTCAAACGGCACGTATAAAAAAAACGGTGTGCAGATAGAATTACCAAATTTATCTACAAATATGCCTAATTTGTTGTTCAATTTGGCAAAGATTGCTCGACCAATTTCATAAGATTAGTAATTAAATTTTGTAGGAATTTTAGTTCATCCAATATGATACATTTCTGTTTTTCAACTTCAATTGTTATTGAATGGGAGTTTTGTCGGTACAATAGTTTTCGCTAAAACACTTTCATTTCCTTTTTTCATTAATCTTTGTTCATTCAACTTCAATCAATTTCATAATTTTGTTAATAATCTTTAGTCATACGTAAAAATTGTTGTTCATAAGTTGGGTAAATTTAGCTAAGATTAAATAGGAAATTTCTCCTCCATCCAAAAATCTGACACATCCATCTGATCTCGACTCACTTTATATGGGAAGAATATATTGAATAAATCTATATACCTTAATCTTTATTTCCTATGTACCTGTGCTGAATCAGAGACCTGAATCAGACAACCGAACAACGATTGTTTGCTCCGTACGCGAATTGTTCATAACACAACATATCTTCACATCTTATCTTTTCTTTTGACTAAGACGTGACGTAACATGTTCACGAGTGGGACTCGGGTCACTAGAGGACGTGCCGTTTCACCTAAATAGCTCGACCTACATTATATACATCAACATGTATATAATTCCAAAAATGGAAAGACACTCATGAGTGAAGATGGAAGGAGACAAGCAAGTGGACCGTGGTTTTCATACACGACGCACCGTCCGCGCGACCATAGTCAAACCATAAGCTTTTGTAAACCAGGGCTCCAACATTTTTCTTATTTAATGTTGCAGTTTTTTTTCTTTCTTTCTTTCTTTCGATCTTTCGAAACTCCGTTCCCTCTGTCTCTCTTGTGTTATTTTTTTCTTCCCCTTTTCTATATAGCGCGTTGCCTTCCTGATTCCAATTGATTGATGTTCGACCCGCTTCCAAACGCCAATGAAAATACATGAAAATTTTCCGTCCCATTGATAACCTGGGAATTTGCCAAATTTGTCGTCCTGCCTCTTTGCTCAACCCCGTGTCTCGCTATTTACAGTAGTATTAGTGTACTGTACATTACAGTATTATTCGGTTATGCCAGTAAAGCAATCCTGCAGGCAACTCCAGGGCAATGCCAACCGAAATTGTTTTATGTTATTGATTTCTATTTCGGAGAATTTATTTTAGTCATGGTCTGTTAGATGCACGCTCACAGATTTTTACCAGTATATCTCACAACAAACTATTCATGTGTTAAAATCCTTTCGCTTCTGGGGCGGCGGCGGCGGCTCCTGCTTTGCATAGTCTAAGAATAGCGGGGCGCACCCCCACTACTTGAGCGTATACAATGTAATATGATATGTGCTCGTGACATAGCTGAGATATGGATATTGTTCGGCACACTTATTGTGCTCGAGGACATTGTTTATCGTCCCGTTCTGTATATTCGCGCATCCCATCATCGCAAGATGGCGCTATATCGTCGTTTACTTTTTGGCCAAGGTTGGGGGTTGGTAGTTTTGAACTTTCTTTCACTTATTTGTTGTAGCAAACTTATTATCAACAAATCCAGTGTGCTCCAGCGTACTTTGGGATTATCTTTCGAAATCGCAGTTTCATTATTGAAACGTGTAAACTCACAACCTAAAAGAACGCTCTTATTTTGTTTTTTCACGTGGCTGACTCTGGTCCTGTCAAAAAAAAATTGTTAGGGGGTTTACCAGTGATTTAACTCCTCAACCCCCCCCCCCTAGAAGGCGACCTGGAAATATTTGCCTAACCTTGGCTGTCCTAGGAAAGGGGTCTCTTTTACTTCTATTCCGAAAGAAGGCACATTAAGGAATTTCGCTCGCCCGAAAAATTCCGAAGGTGTCGGCCGGAATCGAAACCGCGATCACGGGCTAAGAGCTACCTCTTGTAGGTATCGATATTGTACAGTAATAAAAAAACAATATGCGTAATATGTTGTCATAAGTTGAGGCGGCAATTTTTCCTTTCTATTGATTGTCTTGGGTTTATTGATTTTTGTTTCCGCTAGTTGCAGTCTTTAATAGTATCTTGAAGAATCTGAAAACACGACCCTGGAACCATTTGAAAGCACCACTGGCAGCGGTAACTGGTTCCGAATATCTCCTTGTACCACTAGGCGTCACAATCTTTAACGCAAACAGCCAATACGCCGTACATAGTTACATCAGTTGGCTACCATCAACTCTGTTATTGGGTTCACTTGGATTTGAAGACAGGCGTTTGCGGGTTTGCCTCTTCCCTGAGTTGGTCTTCTCCAAATAAATTGTGCAATCATGATGGCGCCATATTTTCGTGGAATCTTGAAGGTTACTTGACCTTTTGAAAAACAGACCACCTACTAATAAACAAGGCAACAGTTCAAATCGACGCCACTCTGTGCTGCCACTTTTTCTTCGATTGTTTGCCGCCAACACGCAGGGGTTTTTTTGCCCTGTGATTCATAGACGTGGGCTCACATTTGGATTGGCCAGAGTTAAAAGTTGAAAGAACTGGAATACTAAATAATAATGAAATATGATTATGAGATGTCACTGTTGGACAAAGTAAGGTTCGGACAATCCTGTTTAAAAGGAGAATAAGACTAATAATTCATTATGTTGTTGGCGGTGTCCGGTTATAAGCCTTTGCATTAAATTGATCTGAAAAATCAAATTCTTCAGATGTAGGCCACGAATCCGTTATGCAAGCGTTTGTCACCGCTTTAATGGAACGAACGTGGCTGGGACGAGAAATCTAATAAATCTGGCAGACAATGACTCGGGACACCAAATCCAACCCCCACAACCCCCAACCCACAAGGAGGTCCAACATTGTGTGACACGCGCGCAAGAGTACGATTTAGTGTCCATGATCGAACTTGTTTTCATCGATTTATTTCTGTATCAATCGATCTTTCGATTCTCGATGAAGACGTGTGTGTGTCTGACTATATATATATATATATAGTGTTTGTGTACGTACGTGTGCGCCTGTGGCCTACGCTAGACGAACGAGCATTTTACCCGATAGAGAATAATCCCGGGCCTTCGTTCTCGTGATTGATCGATGTTCATCGTTGCGGTTACGTAAATTGAGAAGGAACATCGTGACAGACCAAGTCAATCGTGTCGGAAACCACTTATCATATATATATTCTTTTCAGCGAGACGTCGACGACGAAATTGAGATTCTTAAACGCGACCGGCAGACTGCTGCATATTCCTAAGACCGTAACGCTTGAATCGGGATCTGAACACTTTTCGCAGGAATTTTCATTAAATGCAAAAATTGGAAGAATCCCAAGAGATAGAGAATTTTTTTTTGAAATTGCGCTAATCCTCTCGTGATGGCGCCCAAATTGGCGATTTTTAGAAGTTCTGCGTACGCTAACGCCGCCAAAACTGCAGCGACTGCCCGACGCCGCATTACGTGATCAGGGAGTGGTGGAGCTGATGGTGATTTCTCGCTTTCCAAGTCCAACTATTACAGGGCTTTATACTGTATATACTGTACATGTATATGTACGACTCGTCGTGGCCCAGTTGGTTTAGTGACCGACTGTGGTTTCGACGGTCCCGGGTTCGATTCCCGGCGCGGGCTCTCGAAAATTTCGATCCCGGGGTACTGGTCGTTCCCCCTCGCATAGTGCTTAAGTACCATGAGGGGGACGTAACGCCTGTTGTGCGGTGGACTACAGTTGATAAAAAAAAAAAAAAAAAAAAAAATTCATTTAGGATAAAATGACTCCTTCAGTCACATTTCTAGCAGCCACACAAGCCCCTCACTGAGCCTTCTAGTCCAACACATGACCCGCATCTTCGCCCAACAGCCCATGTTGACCTCGTCACCTTGGAGACGCACAATGCCATCACTAATTCATTTAATTTGAACTTAAAGCAGGATTCGAAAAGCGTATTTCGGAACACAATCTGAAATAGTACGTTGATTCTGAGTCTGACTCTCGGAGGGCTGCATTTCAGTGTATTGGCCGCAGCCCATTCTTATGGGTGCAATAAACTAAAAACACATTGAGGATATTTAATACCCTGAGATGAGAAATGGTCAAAAATAAAAATGTCGAGAATGATATCATTCTTCACAAAATGCTACAATGCTTCACGAGAATGACAAAATTCGGATCAGGTGATTGCTTGATTTGTCCAATGACAAAGTCCAATTTGTAGGTTACGTGAATTAGGTGTTGTGCTTAAGAATTATTTTTTATTACGTCAAGTGAATCGGTGTAATCGCTTATCACATGCAATCAGTGATATCATGTTACTTAACAACTTATCACAATGGCAGGACTGCTTTGAAAGCCCACGTCTTCCTGAAGGTCAATGTGACTATGAGATTTAAAAAATATATTATTGTTTCAAGTAAACACTTGAATTTGATCTGATAACACATCTATTCCTGCAAGCAGTGCACGTGAACAAAGTCAAGATCTTGTTGACCAATCACAAAGCTCCATTCATAACATTCGGAAGACTGGCATTAGTTATAAAAGCCAGCAGGTGTTGTCATCAATTCAAAACAATCAACCGAACTTCTGAAGAGTAAAGAACATGTCCAACATGAAATTGTTGTCGTCCTGGCTCATGTTGGTCGTGACCATCCTGGTCACTGGCGAAGAATCTGCTGTCATGCCTCGTCCAGCAGCGAGAGCCTGTTGATAAAGGCGGCCACCACCAGGTGGCTCCAGGTGCCCCCATGCCTGCGTTCAGCAAAATCTTAACTTTCATGTACGATGTGGGAACACCCGGAATAGAGATTGACGGTGTTATTTTTTTTTTTTTTTTTTTTTTTTTTTTTT
>JAQGBY010003184.1:0-20110 GCA_034698785.1 Mycogona germanica
AGCCCGCGCCGGGAATCGAACCCGGGACCGCCGAACCGCAGTCCGTCATAAACCAACTGCGCCACGACGGGTCGTTGAATATGTTATTAGAAATGCCGCTGCACATTTCACGCTCATGTTGATTCATGTTGAACAGAATAAGTTATTAGGTCCTAGTTTTTGGGTCAATTGAGTAACTTGCCCATGTAACCGATTTAGTGAACAGACGAAGGAACTTAGGAGCATGATGATGGCCTTATGTACCTAATGGGAGATAAACGATATTTTTTCAAAGCTGATTGCATTCGGAATGTTATAGGTACCTTAGAAGTGTTATTGAAACTACTGGGACTACTCCTTCTGACGCCATGAATGCCTGAATGTTAGTTCGGATTCAAATCTCAATTGAGACGCGAATTATGCGATTCATTGCGATTTCACCGATTTCATTTGACTGATTGATACGAATTGCAGAGTTAATTCTCGGCACATTTTTATGGAATTGGAACTGTCGTTTTTTAAGTTTGCTCACGGTTTCAAACTTACTGTGAATATTAGTTGTTTTGGAAATTTGAACATAGTTCAGCCGTTAAAGCGTCTAAAATATGTAGTCCTATTTAGATCTAAAACTCCCTCTTTAGTCTTTAGTGACTTCATTTAAAACTACTTACGTATGAAATACTTAAAACAATTGACGAGAGTGTTTGTGATGAAACTCTGCGTGAAAGTTGATACCATTGTTGCAAAAGACAATTGCAGGAACAATTTGATCTTTCGGGGGGGGGGGGAGAATGGGACACCCACCCCATGTAATTCTCCATTCTGAGAAAATCCCCGCCTCGAGCCCACCATTGGAATGACTATAACCTAACTAACCCTTGCGAAACTTTGACTTCGTGTTGCCTGTCAGCCGCTCATGTAGAGTGGTTTCGGCCAAATCTAGGTTGAGTTGTCGCCGGGAGCTCACGTGAGGCCGCCGCCGACGGCACTCGGACTTGGCCCTCGCTCGGGGGCGGACGTCG
Organism: Mycogona germanica; assembly: GCA_034698785.1. Lineage (NCBI taxonomy): Eukaryota > Metazoa > Arthropoda > Diplopoda > Chordeumatida > Chordeumatidae > Mycogona > Mycogona germanica. The sequence goes on from JAQGBY010003184.1 coordinate 1,002, forward strand.
GCCTAAAGGGACCGACTGCGCGAAAAGGCTTAATGCAGTTGTGTGACCTCTTGAGTATGCTTGTCAATTGTCATTGAAATTTTGGGAGAGTGGGCTTTTGAGATCGCAGGCGCTATGTTCGAGTTCAGATCAATTGCCCGAATGCTCTTAAAAGTGCAACGCAACCTCTTCAGCACATTCGAAATAGTTAACACTTAAGATGGGTGAATTTTCATTCGAGAATGAACAGTAATACCTTGTCACGCCGACATTGTTCAGTGTTTAAACGTACTCTGCACAAAATATATTTCTGTTCTACCATGCGTAGAACAGAAATATATTTTGTTAACATGATAATATACAGTATTTGATTGTTTCCCAGCATTGAGAACTATGGTCAAACCAAGGTTTATAAAATAACAGGTTAGCTCAGACGGCCGTTTGGGGAGGGGGGACGTGACCGCCGCACCACCTAGCGTCGGTGACACCAAGTGTGACGTCACCCGGTTCCCACTTCTATCAAATCGATACCTACGTAATATATAAGGCCTGGCGACTGGACTTGTGACGCAAGGGAACCACACTACGTCACAACCAATGTCACAGCCAATCACTGCTCTGCCATCTCTGAGCTAACCTAGTATTTTATAAACCTTGGGTTAAATCAATAACGAACTCTACATGTATATTTCAAAATATGTTTTTGGGCTCATCGCTCCTAAATATCCTTTTTTATAAGCGCTCACATGTTTTGGAAAAAATTGAACATGATTATAAATCGGACAAAATGCAATTTGATTGAAAATCATCTTTGAAAGTTGTATTCGCCATTTTTTCCGTTCTAGAATATGCTGGTACCACAATGTAAAATTCAAATTTCATATTTTAATTGCAGTTAATTCCGATTTCTGAAATGGTTGTGATCTTTTGGTATACATTGTCAGCGTTGACGTTAATTTGACGCAAAAAGAGGTGCAATTCCTACTCTAGTCTCAATTAGAGGTTCTTTGTGATTTTTGAGGCCCTTTGATGCGTGTGGTCCTAAGATAGACATTGTATACGCGATTGTCGGGTTTTCGCAGTGAAGTCGTTTCAAAACATCTCCCCGATCGTGTTTAGTTTTTGTTTATTCGCGCCCTGTGTACATGTAAGTACGTACACATACGCACACTGGAAGCCGGAATTGTATATAAACACGACTATCAAATATTGAAAGATTTCTTCTTAAACGATATGTTCACGCTGATTCCTATCTATACATACATGTATCTCTATTTTCTACGCTACACTGGTGTCTGTATACACATTTGCAGCGTTAAGTGGGTGTACAGTCACAAACTGTGAACATACACAACAACACACAATTAACTTGGCCACTGTGTGTACCACTAGCGATATAGATTTCGTTTATATATATATATATATACGGATGTATTACGGGTGAAGATTTTTTTCTCCCCACGTCTTTCTTAAGACTTTCTTCCCTTCTCCGCCAAACGCTCATTTCACACCATATAGACACTCATTCAAAAGACTTGTAGTCTATATTACACCCCGTTGCTCCAACCATAACAGTTTACATTGCTCGCGGGTATCCGCGGTTATTCGGGTCGTCTTATTTGCGAATAAGTGAACAAATTTGTTGAAGCAATAATTATGCATCGAGCACGCCTTATTGGGACGAAAATCTAAACAAGAGTCAAAAGTCGAGAATAGAAGATAAGCAGCTTTTGAGGTTTTTTGGCTGGTGAGCTCAAGACTGCAGTTTCCACGTTGAGGAGAGACAATAATGAGGACCGGCACGAAATAGGGGAAAGTCTGTTAGCCTAGGACTTCGTATTTTAATGATTTTTGCGACAACATTCTAGAATGAGATTTTGATTGGACATCTGATAATTAAGATGAATGATAATCAGTCCGGTCCTAATGGAAGATAAACTGATTTAAATGTCACGGCAGCTATGAAGCACTATTTTATTTTCACCAATTGATGATTTTTCTGTTAGTCTTCTAGTCCCTGGTAAATCATCTAAGACCAATTTAATTTATTATTATGCAGTCAGCTACTAGTGTTAGGGGTTGTCCGGTGCTGTCCCGGAGACAACCCCTATTTCATTATGAATTTATTATGAACATTTTATTATATTATATTTTAAATACGATCTTGTCTCTTCTTTTATTTTTGGTGGTAGAGGTGAAAATTTCCGAGTTTGAAAGTCATCATGGTAACAGCTATCCATTGGATAGACTTTTAAATAAAATGTTCATAATAAATTCATAATGAAATAGGGGTTGTCCGGTGCAGGCCCGGAGACAATCACTATTTCATTATGAATTTATTATGAACATTTTATTATATTATATTTCAAATACGATCTTGCCTCTTCTTATATTTTTTAAGACTTTTAAATTATTCCGTTCGGCGCTGTCCCGAAATTAACATATAATTATCATGAAAAACTATTCAATATTATAAGAGTTCAAAACACGTCCAGGTGAATATCGAATGAACAACAAATAAAATACACATGCATTTATTTATTTAGATTCCCGATAGTTCAACAATTTTATTTATACTTAAGCTTTTGTCGATTCAACTTGATTCAAGAATTAACTTATGTATTTTATACATGGTTAAATTGTTTGGCTTTTTTTTTTTGGAATGCCAAATACGTGTACCATGTCAGTCAGTCCGTCGTCAACGAGGTCTACTTCGACTTTACGGAATCTGGGTCCCGGGAACTAACTGCTCTGGGGTGTAATCCAATGAGCCCAATCTGTCGCCCCTTTACTTAACGATGCGGCGTGCCTCTTCCCTGGATATGTTTCCGAGGAATTTTGTCGTCACATAGTTGTGGGACATGACGGGGGTCATCGATACCGCCCTCCCTCACTCTCCATTCTCTTAAGCACCTCCACGTCTTAAATGAGTCGCGATGCTAAACACATGACCCCACCCCCTTAAAGCATTACATGCCCCTTGACGTGTCCCGCAGTAGAATGTAGATGTCGCCATCCTCCAAATAGTCGAGGAACCCGGTCGATCTATGAGACTTAGGGGAATTCCGAATTCTGAAATTAGCCTGACTAGCAGTTTACCGTTCAAATTGTGATCAAAACAATTTAACCACGAGCCATTAGAACTAAAAGAACAGTTAAGTTGAACGATGTCATAACAAAGCAGGAATTGCAAACAACTTTGCTCAAATAATTGATCGACTCTAAACTGTGGTAGGATATACAATATAGGGGATCAATGTAATATATAAAAAAGGATAATTTCTGTAAAGGCGAACGCGTCTTTGCGTAAATTCCAAACTTAAGTTAACAACAAATATATTTTACAAATCGAAGGATTATTTAAAATCATGGCGTTCATTTGGTTGAGGGGAAAAGGTCGCACCGAGCTGTTTGTGCTTTTTTTTAAGAGATTGCATTTTTTTAAAAATCGATTCTTGCTTTTAAACCAACCTCCATTCAACTAATTCGGTGTTATTGTTATCACGTTTCGTGCTCTAATCATTTTTACGTTCGAATTTATTTTCATTGGGCGTTCGTCTTTCTTCCAGCGTTGTTCTGCAGACTTCCTAATCAAATTAAACTGATTATGAAATTGTAAAATTAGTTGGTTTGTGGTGCATATCTTAATACAACTGAACCTCTACGAATCTTCAATTCATCATTTATAATAATTGATATTTGCCAGGAATTTTCCCCGCCAAACTCTCCCCCTAGGGTACTCGAGATTCCCATTGACGGTTGAACGGTTGACGGCAGTCAAATTCGATTTCCCAACGTTGTGCCACGTTATGTCAGACCCCTGGCCGCCGTGGCTTATCCCTGATGATGGCCGCATAGAAGATGGGGAACTGGCGGATGGCGAAGTGGAGGGGGGGGGGACACACCACCAATGGTTGGGGACAACCCCGCGGCCGCCGTCACGCAACTATTCAATATGTGGCCGACGCTTTTAATCTCCGCGCGCCGATCTCTCGGGTTTCGGATTCCCCCCGCGATGCGCGCCCGGCGTGTGCCCCGCATTTCTCCGGCGAACCGACCCGTGATCGTGAGGGAAGAAGACTCGACGCGAGAGGGGGCGGGGAGGATTGGGCGGGGGGGTCACGCGAGTGTAATTGCCGTGCTAAAAGGACAACTATTATTCCGTTAGGGGTGGTCGTAGCACTACCCAACCATCACCACCACCACCGCCACCAGCATAAACGGCCACATGCGATGGCACCTGAGCGGCGTGGACCCCTCGATGCCCGGGGCTCACTCCCGGGGTCCTAAGCGCCAGATCCATCCCCTCCCTCATTGAACAACGAAACCCCTGACACCGTATTAACGGTCCTCAGTCATCTTCTTGACCCCTATTTGTTGACAGCGTTGCTGTGTTTTCACGACATTGAAATACAGTTAATCATTCAACTTAAATAATGGTTCTTGTCAGTGTCTGGTGTGGCCATTTGGCAGAGGGGAGCAATTCCAAGTATCTATTATATTGTTTTTTTGTGGAAGATTGGTTTCCTTAATTTTTGAACTCGTACATATTTAATAGTTATTTCTGCGATATTTGTTAAGGAGGTCCACCTGCGCTTCCGCCCTAAAAACTCATCAGGGGGCGACGTGGTAATTATGACTATCCTTGGTTAAATATTGCTACCTAAGTAGGAATCTTTTACGTATACCGGTCCCATGGCTTTACTTTCATTTCGAATAAGGCATGTGTATGGATTTGCCTCGCTCGAAAAATTCCGGAAGTGTCTGTCGGGAATCGAGCCCGTGGTGCACAGTAGGCTCAGATCGCTTCTCGAGAACTTAAAAACATTTGTTTAGCTATTATTATATCTTAATTTTTTCTATTAGTTTGTCTCACTATCTTTAATCTGGTGCTTCCCAACTACATTGGACTATTTGGTTTCAATTGTCTTCTCTTTTTTTTACATTTCCAACCACGAAGCACGCTAGGGGGCACCGTTGTAGACACAACTTAACCGCCCTAGGTGACCTGGAGCGTTTATTCGTTGATGATTCAAAGTTACAACATATATTGAGGCACCCATAAAACGTCAAGGCAAACTACATTACAGTAATAAGTTAGAAATTCGAGATTATAATGGAATTGTGTGCCGACAATAAAGTACAGAAAAACGAGCGCTAAACCATGACAATGAAGATCCCTTTCCTAGGCAGCCTAGGTTAGGCAAAATTTACAGGTCGCCTTCTGGGGGGGTTTTGAGGAGTTAAATCACCGGTAAACCCCCTTAACAATATTTTTTTGGCGGTTGTCTAGGAATAATGTGAGGTGTTAATTTTGATAGGTTTCTTTTCAGCGCAAAAAGTGCATTAAGCTTTTACGAGGAATGGCGTATTGCTATCGAGATCGACACGTTCAAGTTTTGGCTATATCATGCGCAGTACGCGCTCTTTCTCGGCCTATTCCGCGCATGGCCCTACATCCGGTTATAATTTAGCCGTCGTTTGTTTACGTGCAGTGTCAGGCCGTAACATCTTTTCTTCTTCAACACATCTTTATTCGGTGCTGCGCGGCCAGACGCGACGACGGTACCGGGGCAGGCCATTATTTATGAACGCGCCCGGGTCCGACGGAGGAGATCATTCTACCCGGGGTGGATGGGCGGTTGGAGGAATATTCTAGTAGTGTATGGAGGGGGGGTTTGGGGTTGGGGGTATTGGCACCGAGAGATGGCCCGGCACTTCCGGTTGCACTCCGCCTTAAAATGACTTCCGGCAATTGTGTGTGTGTGCATGTCATCTCGCGATCGATTGGCTAATTCCGGTTGACCATTTGTGTCAGTCCGTCTTTAATTAATTTGCCTTCTTGCGCTATGGCATCTGCGCGTGTTAGTTGTTGATGCCCTCTGGTGGCGTGCTAGAGAATTAGACGTTGGTGTCCGTATTTTAAGGGTCCAATATTTGCAGTGTATTCGTTTCTCGAGTAGCCAGTGACAGGCCTAAAAATATTCGCTGCTTTTAATTGCAGTTCGACGAATGTGTGGATGCGTGTTTAAGACGCTGCTGTTGCGTCTTGAGATAGGTTTTCAAGCAGTTGTGGGGGCGGGTGAGCCTAACTTGTTGCTCCAGATATCGATTGAGATGCTATAGGTTGTGTCTGTGAGCGAAATTCGGTGAAGTTTGGGCCGGCGCATCTTGTCAGGATTTTCGGGGAAATTTATTGGGAAGAAATATTCTGGTTTGAGTAATTCTATTGAACAGGCGGCACAGCTGATTTTGCCGTCAAGCCCAAGTCTGGTGCAAATACACCAGCGGTGGGTAAAATATGTGGCGCGCAGATTCCAGGGAGATAGGTCGAGTACGATCACGATAGGTCAAGTACCGAAAGAGTTTTAGTCGAGAAGTTTGCGTATTATTTATTATTCATTAAAAACCGAAACAGTGAACGAGCTTTAACGATTTTACCAAAACCAATTGCCTCGGCCGAGTCACTCCCCATCCGCACCTCGAATCCAGGTGCGGTTGATGTGACGGTTGTGTCTTTCTAATTGTTATTCAAATCGGGGTTCGAACCCAGAATCTTACATATTTCCACGCAGTCTCCTTTTTTTGATAAGACACCATTTAAGCAAATGGCCACCTTCTTTTCCCAATAACGGCACTAGTGTTAACGGCTGTTGCAACAATTAATATTTCTCTCGAAGAAATCAACGTTTAACGTTTAACATTTTTTGTGCTACGTAGCAAACGTTAGCATTTGTTTAACAAAATAAGTTAGCATTTGTACCATCAATTTGTGACGTCATGATTTGAAATGGCGGATTCTTCAGAATGATTTTGCCACGCCCTCTCTAATTAATTTCTTTGCCTGCGTTGGCAATCCAAGAATGCTTGAGTAGGGTGCGTTATGACATTGAGCAGAATCTGCGAGTCAGTGCAGCAAGAAAGTATACTTTGCGTTCTCGAATAACAATACGCCCATCTCAAATGTGCGAAGGAGGTTCAAATGTGCAAGAGAGGGTGCGTTCAACATTCAATATCATTCGCTTTCGCCATGTGAATTTCAAGAAAGCTCATGCGATCTCGAAGATAAATTTTTCCCCAAAGCTCAATCCCAATTCAAATTTCTCAAGTAAGCTGAAGGGGTTAAACAGGCGTAATCGGGAATTTATTAATCATCGCAATTAAACGTGGCCAGGTAGCGCTCATGAATGTTGAATTTTTGGAACGTTATTTTCACTGGGCACACCAATCCCAATTTTGGAAACAGCTGAATCGCATCACGACCTGTGGTCCTGTAGCAGCGTCGGCGGCGTCTTGAGTCGGCGTCCAGAGGCACTTGAGGTTCGGGGGCGGGCGTTGCGCCGCGTGTTGCCGTGGCCCAGGTCGACACGGCTATAGAAAAGCCGAGAGAGAGAGACCTCCCCCGCCTGGCTCGGTTTCGGTGTGTGCGGGTGTGCCTCTGGGTTTCGTCAGTCCGCTTCGGAAAGGGTGACGAGGGATGGGAAGTCGTGGGTGGAGCCGGGAGGTGGACCGGGGTGGTGGGAGGGGGTTCGTGGGGGTGAAATGCGCAGCGTCGCTTGCCAGAAGCGCCGATGCTGACGCTGAGCCCGGGTTGGTGTGTGTGTGTGTGTGTGTGTGTGTGTGTGTGTGCGGTGGTGGGGGGGAGGGGAAGGCGGGGGTGGTCTGCAGATTATCCGCAGTCTCGGGGCGCGCAGTCAAAGGCCGCCGACGGTCGCCATCATGCTGCCGCGGCGACTCGTGCATGGATGCTCCGATTGTTTTAGCGTCGACAAGTACAGGGTCACAAAAAATAAAACGGCAAAATTGTTGTTTGTTTCAAATTACAATTTGTGTTCCCCATTGATAGTAAAATCAGTGGCGCAACCAGATTTTTATTTAGAGGAAATATCCACTTTTTAAATATGTTGAATTGTCAAATTTGAGGCATCAGTGTCTAATCATTATTATTTCGGCGTAGAACTACGTCTTTCTCCTTATTAGAGGGGCTGATTTGCATTATTTTGAAGTTTAACCTGCCACTGTTCTCCAGTCATGAAATATGTCTACAGGAAATATCTGTCGACAATTATTTCAAACGATTCATTGGTCTAATGTGAAACTACAAAAAAAAAACCTTCGTTTATCACATGAATAAGTCCTTGTGGGTGAACTGCGAAGGCGTTCGTCTCAGGGGGTGAGAGGCCTGGATTCGAACCTCGTTTGGGAGATGGTTTTTGAATTATTGTATTTGGGTTTTTTTATAATTCTCAATAATTTCACCTTTTGGCGGCCCTAAATTATTTCCAAAAAATAATATTGCGTTTGTATTTTTTTTAATTTTGGTTTAGTATTAAAGATCTTATTTTTAGCTCCTTCGCTGAGGAAGTGACAGGTGCAATAATTAGATGGAAAAATTAATTAGTTGACATTAAATTAGGAAGGAACGCCATTTTTTATTTTTTTTCCACCACTCACACGTATTTCTACGTCAAGATAAGCAATTATGCACCTGTCGCTTTTTTGATTTGAGTATCGATTCATTCAAAATGTTATTTTTTTTTAAAGCATTCAGATTTAAAGTTTTTTCACTTTTCATCGCTAATCCAAGCACAATCAGATCTCTAATTTATCTTTTCTCGGTTATGCATTTTTTTATTAGGCCCCACCAATACTCCGTTGAGTGTAACTGTTCAAAATAGGTGATCCGTTGCAGGTTCGAAATCACGATCCTCTGACTCAAATGCAGGCGCGCGTTTATTCACTGGACCAGATTTGTTTTCATGGTACAGATTTGCCGGTTAAAAAATGCTCCAGCAGCTCGGCGGAAATGTCCCCAATGTAAAAACGATTGAATCTACTGTGTGAGAAAATAACATCTTGGGTGGGCCAATGGCTCAACATGCTTTAATCGTGCTCTGAAAACAATGCTTGTAGACCTGTGGCCTCTGTGTATGACGAGTTGTTGGGGTGCACTCTGGTGGCCCGGGCGTTCGTTCCATGGAATCAGTTGGCTCGTTGCGGTCATGATAGCTATCGATGATCTGAGGGCAAATTAATGTGATATCGCTCAATTTGAATCTAAAATTGAAATTCTAATTAGAAATGATTATTGAGTACTATAGAAATTACCTGGTTTCGCTTTAAAATCCTCATCATGTCAGCGAAATGTTTTTCAAATATTTGAAAGCCCCTTTTCCTCACGTGTCATAGCAATGACGTAACAACACCAGTTTTTAATTTATTTAATATTTTTCAAACGCTTGACAATTTAAATATCTAATCTGTTTAAAACGCAAAAACATTTTATTCCGAATTTGTTAAATAGTTTTCACAGGTGTTAAACGATTTACAAATAGGATATAAGGAAATATGACTGGCAGCATTGGTAGCACGTGATAGCGACAGCGCCATTTTGGAGAAATGGAGACGTCATATTTAAATTTTTTGGCGAAGCGTTCTTTTTTTAACTGTTAAGTGGCTGATTCATCGAGAAATACACAATAGCGAGATCTGAAATAACTTGCGTTCGAATACAAATTTGAGGAACTTACTACAGCTCAAATTGCATTCAATTTCGTCAAGCCGTTCGTAAGTTAACGTGGAAACTGACCGAATAAAAAAATAATTTAAAAAACGGCTTTTTATGTTTAAAATTAAAAATGGCGAATTTTTGGGCACTGAAAATCTGAGCTAATTTGTGTAATCGACGCAGCTATTGGCAAATTGAACGACAAATTATTTTACTCGATGTTTTTTCTTACGCTTATGTAAATTTCAGTTAACATCCAAATTGAATGACAAAATCTTGCCAAGACTTTTTCAAGCTCCTGGAGGTTGACTTCTCGCAAATGGGCAGCTTCTGTCTTACATGACTCGGTACATGATGTCAGTCTCGTTTGCCGATGAGATTTACGCCTAGTCAATTTTCCTAGTTTTTTCGGTACTCCGCCAGACATTTTTGGCATTTTAAGGGAGCCGAGATCGTAACCCGGATCGAGGGTGGATCCCGCGATAACGCGGGAGTTAATTTTAGCGCTACAATTAGAGATGGTGGTGTGGTTGGTGGTGGGGGGTAAGGCGCGAATTGGGATGAAATATGCGCTGAGCAACGCAATGTGAGCGGGCGGGGATTTTTTCCTGGCAAATTGGAGAGTGTGGGGCGGGTGCAGTGAGGTACATATACATATGTATATATATATACGGGTGCGGGGTAAGAAGGGTCTTTCTGGCGGCACTCCCTACGACTGTACCACCGACGAGGGGCGACTCGATTTCTCGGGCCTCGTGTCACTGCCGCAGTCTGACTGAATAAATCTCGCCGTATAATGAGGTGCTCGCTTTACCGAACTCGTTCCCCTGGTTGTCTAACGATGACCCGGGCTTCCACATTAGCTCGACTGGATCGGGTCAGGCTAGCATACGGGAGCGAATCCGGTCATTCCTCACCCGCAAATCTAATTTGAAACGACATCTTTACAAAATTTTCAAAACTTGCACGAACTACGAGAACTAATTTAAAACGATAATTATTTTTTCCTGAAAAATTGATGGCATTACAAAATTATTTTACTACCATAGGGAAGATGAATCAAATTTATTTTCTATTGGACATATTTATTCTTAATTTAATTTACGTGGAAGGCATCTTCAATATTCCTTTGTTGGAGGGTGTCTTAAAATTTAAAACTTGCTCCAGAAACAGTACCCTCCTAAGGAGTCCTAAGAGGTGATTTAAATAAGTGGTCATAACCTGCGTCGTGGCGCAGTTGGTTTATGACGGACTGCGGTTCGGCGGTCCCCGGTTCGATTCCCGGCGCGGGCTTTGGCTCGGGGTACTGGTGAAAATGTGCCTCTCACATAGGGCCTAAGCTCTAAGAGGGGTACAGAATCTTCCTGTTGTAATCCGTCACTTCAGTGAATTAAAAAAAAAAAAAATAATAAAAAATAACGCGTGTTGCTCATTGGAAATGTCATTTTGATTTGTGCAAACACACGCGTGAGTTTCAAATCTCCAGCGTGGTGCTCTCTAGGCCCAAACAAAATGATATTTCCATGAAACAAAACGTGAACACACGGGGAATGTGTAAATGGGGCTTCAAGAAAAATGACCAGATCAGAGCGACAACTATACAATTCGATTTATAGTTAAATTTTATAGTTGTGAAAATATAGTTTTTCACAGCTATTCAATTGTGAAAATGAAGTTTTTGAAAAAGTTTTGATTTTTAACCCCATCGTTTTGATTTTTAAAATACGCAACTCTTCAAAATGTTTAAGTAAAAAGGCGCTTGTTATGATTTTCCCTGAAACCGGTTTTAGGTTAATTCCCAATTAAGATATTTGTTTAATTAAGAGTTATTGACTTTTAAAATGTGAGATGACACAAAAAACTGGAACCCAAAATTAATTTAATTCATATTTTATTGCCCTCATAAAAATTCCATTTTATTACATTATTTGACACAAAGACTATTATTGTCCGGTCATCCCAACTCGAGCATACGACCCGTATTTCTGGACGACCCGTGCTGACCCGTACAAAAAACAAACATGATCACCCACTGCCACCGTAGACACTTTTTCCACAACCAAAACCGCCTTCCCCAATCTCAGCCATCACCCCCAATACCCCACAGTCATTTCTCGCTCTCTCTTTTTTTTTACCCCGGCCATTTTCTAATGGTTCCCGCTTGGGATATTAAAGTCATGTTCGCTTCTCTTCAATTAAAGCCAACTTCCTCCAGCCGTCGCTCCCGCCGAACAGAACTAGCTTCCCCCATACGCCTAGCTCCATGTCCTCTCCAGCCGAAGTCAAAAACCATTTAACATCGAGTCCGCCTAATAATTAACAACCATCATTGGTTATAGGCCTATTCGCCACCGAACCTCAGCTAGAGATTATCAATCTTGTCTGTTCTTCCTGAGTCATTTAGCATCGGCATCAAAGCCATCAACTACTAACAAGAGGACCTCTTTACATCAAGCTAGTCCGGATCAACTGAAGCATTATTTTATTGTATAAACGATGTGTCCAACTGTTTTGTTCGAGCGCCATCTAGCGAGCAGCTCTGTAAATAAATAGTTTCTATTTGAGTTTGATTAGACGGTGTAAAAAATAATAGAATCGTCTCTTGACCGGTTGGTCACCTATTACGTTTTGATGGAGATAATGATTCAGGGTTCTGTGGTTGTCCACTGTTTCGGTGCTGACGTCATTCCTGACGTTGCCACTGCTTGGTCGCGAACAGAGTCGGGGCGCGTCTAATGATGATCAATTTGCTTTCCATTGGCTGGATATAGTCTGGGGGTCCCAATTAAGAAGAGAGAGCGTCGTGAAGGAGCAAGGGTTCCTCGGGATGGTTCTCCCTGAAGGGGACACTGAATTCAGCTGGATCACTGAGCATGGGAACCGCACCAAACTTATACGAATCGTTTCCTGTTAGCTGTGTCTTAAGGATCCGTTTAATACGCCAATGGGGAATTGAAACTTGTTTTTTGCACACATTTATACTCCACCAGCCTTTCACACATATTGGGATTCAATCATATTTTTTATTTGGTTTACGATGGCTTACGAGTAGTTTCGTTTTTCATGAACCGTCAACCATTTTACCATCCTCTTCCATGTAGAGTGGCGTGTGGAAGTGATTATTAATATTGTAGAAATACTGGTTTGTCAAAAACGATTTTCATTTTTTTTAATGTTGAATTATTTTAATTTTAAGCTTGACATTGATTCGAATGTTCTTTTTTATTTTTGGAGATTCGGGTCCCCCCCCATAATTTCGATGAACTTGTGCAGCGGTATCGCCAATTTTATTGATGGTGTATGGACCACTTGACAGGGTGCAGCATGTTGTTGAGGACGGGGACGACACGACGGTCTCTTGAAGACACGAGTGTCTGTTATCACCGGCGATAGAGATTCGTAAAGTGCACTGGGAGTGACTTCACTTAGGTCGCACAAACCAGCAGGATCTTTATGAAGTTCCGGGAACGGTAAAATGTAGGTCGAACTTGTACTATTACGATTTTTCGGAAATGTTCATACTTTCGCATTTCTTAAAAGGTGAACCCGATGTTTCGATGTTTCGATATAAAAAACGTTGAGTGAAATTTCGAGGAACAAATTGCAACCTACCGTCACCTGCTAAACGACTTCTCCTGATCTTCATATTTGGCAACAATCGAATAATTAAATGCTAAGTTGACACTGCAAATTATAAGAAATTTCAAGTTAATTTGCATTTTCTTGTGTAATTTCAATTGTATTGCAATTTCATTTCTATTGAACATTTCCACTATTATTAATTTTTAAATACACGTAGTTCTATTCGAACAGTGATCATAACGAAAACTCGAACAAGAATGTGTCTTGAGAGACCTGGAGAGAGTAATGTTTTTTTTTGCTTTTCGTATTGATTTCAATTTGCGCAGCTGGTTTTAGAATTTTTTTGGGGTTGGCGTGTTCGAGTTATCTGACAAGTCAGCGGATAAAATGCTCCTCCAAACTCACGTTTCGAACATCAGGTTACAAGCCGGGACAGCGCGATGCACAAGGCTGATAAAAGAAAACAGCTTTCTGAACGACAATGTGCGGTTTGAGCAGGTCTGCGAGATGAAGAATGAAGGAGGAACGACGCCCCACCTTCTCATGACCGATTGATTCACTAACAATTTCAGTTAGAAGCGAAGCTCCTCTCTGCCCATTCTATTTTACAATTTGACAATGTTTTTTGTTTTTGAGAAGCATTACATACTATCGGTAATTACGAGTAATAATGTTAAGAATTTTCTTGGATTTCCCCAGTCCAACAGTAACTGAAACTAAGCTGAACACAGCTTTCAAGGCTCGGTTTACGCATTGCTGCCCCTGGGAATCATGCGACGTGCAACCGGGTATACATAGGTGCATCCTGTGCTTGCACTGTTTCAACGTGACCATAAATGAAGCCCTGTACTTTCCCACCACAGAACTCCACTGAAAACATTTTATAAATGACGTCCATTTAAAAATTAATTGATGATGCCCCATTTTTTAAAAATCATGCGTCTGAAATAACTCCTAATTGTGTCAAGACTGATAAAACATTTCACGAGATGCCTTTCATTGAAGACAAAATTGACATTATGTCGTTTGACCGTTATAATTTAATTGCAACTTTTATGGAAGAAGTTCATTTATATAATTGCTAATTACTATTCGGTGTAAATTGTACGCGACTCTGCGTACAATTTGGGGGTCTCTGGAAGATCAACCGCAGATGCCCCAGACGGCGGCTCCCAAACGGTCTGGGGCAGCGAGCCGTCCTCTCCGGCTTCGCGCTCAACTGGCGATCGTAATTGGCCGTAACCGTTTCTTTAAAAAAAAATAAGATTCTCTCAGCTGTGTGGAGTGCCGGTGTCGTCATGCGATGGCGCCTCCGCAATTGGGAAATTATGCAGCTGCACTCTCCATGAGTGTCCTGTTGCAGAGGACACGTGGAAATAATTGAAATAACGATTGGAATGTAATTTGATTCTGATTAATGCATGCTGCGTGACAAAACGAAAGACTTTTTAGGTACGGCATGAATTTAAATGGATGTATCCGAGGGTTAATCGCAGATCGAACACAAAAAGTTGATCGTCCGTTGGTCAAGTCTCGTTGGTTAGTAACTCGTGATCGAGTCCCGGCCGCTTTAAAACTCTATCTTAAATATTTGTTAATTATTTTAATTGATTTTTTAAAAAAACACCAGAATAACAATGCAGACGTTTTGATACAAATAATACAACTTCAGGTAACTGTATGATTCAACACTTGTCCCGATGTCTGAACTCATTTATCCCGATACGATTTGCACTTGTTTGAAAATTATTCTGAAACGAATTTCACGTTTAATAATTTTATTTCACGTATATTATTGCCTATTCCAAATTGATTATCATAAAATGCAATTGTTTTCATTGTTGTTTATTTCTCTCTTTCTCTGTTTCAGGTATGCGTTTTCAAGGGAGTCCCTGTGACCGGAAACCGTATTTGGGTTCGCCGTCCTCGAGTGGACTGAGCGCCGGGATCAGCCTGGCCCAGTCCGCCTGTTCGTCGCTCTCAACTATGAACTCAACAGTGGCCGCCGGATACTACTGACCCCAAACAACGCGATCTCGATAGTTAACATAATCATTTTGTACTCGACTCACACAACGAAGGCCCTCAGGCCACTTCGATGCGGAAAGGCGTTCGAAATGACGCGCCTTGCACTTCGACCCGAGCGATGCACCACGCGACATCTGCTCACTTCCGGTGAGCGCATGGAGCACTTCCGGCCGAATACGTGAATGTGTGTGTGGAACAGGAAAATTTTGATCATCGTGCGCGAATGATAAGGATACTGTGGCTTATTTCACGGCACTAAGTGGCGCCTCCTTAAGGTCTCTGCGTGTGCGGCGAGATCTCATCCTGTGTCAAAGGACGGCGTTTTCGGACCTATATCAGCATAATTTGTAAAAAAAAAGATATTTGGAATAAATTTATTCTTGTTTTCTGTCCGCTCATCGTATCACTAGTGCCTTTGGACGACTGCACAGTTCTTCCCGTCTTCTGGATAAACATTTGTGCCGAACCAGGATGCTACACAAGTCGATGCCTAAGATTTAAGTCTTTGACAATCTTAAATTTCGATTACTCATTAACATTTGTGACGTACCACAATTGGCCTATGAAATGCAACACATATACGTTTAGCGCAATCAGTTTAAACAGATGTACGAGTGGTTCAATAGGCCTTTTGAAATTTTTGCAAAAAACATTTTATTTATTCTAAATTTTCGATAATTGCGCAAATACTGTATTTAGTTTGCCGATACAGTAATTAATAAACATTCACGATATATACAGTTTTCTTAAGTTTTACAGACGTGATTTCCATTTTTAAAAAGTACAACTATCTCATCAAGCCATGATTATACGACAACGTTGAGATTTTTATTTATTCCGTGAGATACCGATTTAATTCTTGCGATTTTATCCGGTGTCGTCAATCAAATTTATACTTTCGCATTTTATGCGAAAGAATGAGTTTTTATCCTTTCTCGGTTCTTATTCTTCTTTGGTTTTTAATCTGATAAAATCCTTTAGGTATTTTCGTTTTACTTGTCATTTTTGTAAAACTCATTTTCGTTTCAAAATCCTAAATAGTAGATATGAAGCCGATAGTAGTCATAACAAAAATATATAGGATGATTCCTTGAACTACAATCGAGAGTCAGCGTCATGATCGTTAATAAACAACGTTTATATTTGATCTTCATGAAAAATTAAGAAATTGTAGATTTGCGAAACACAAACGTATGAACTCGCCTAACACTTTCGTCACTACCCAATAAATTAGAATAAATAAAATAAATTTGTAACTAAATTCTCGCCTTCATGATCAGATATAAACGTTGTTTATCGACGATCTTGTTGCCGACTCTCGATTACAGTCCAAGCAATCATCTTATGTATTTTTGTTATTCGTTTCAAAAGATTAGTGCTGTTCCTACGTGCCTTAAAAATACATGCAATATTTCCTTTTGTAATAATGTTTTCGAAATAAGCTTGGATACCGACGGTCATTGATTGTTCAAGCTAGACCCATTGTGTAAAAATAATCATTTTGTTTTGTCAATATTGTATTTATTTACGTACGTTTTCTTGTCCCCGTTAGGTTTGTTTTTTTGTAAATAATTCGTGTGTACATTTTTATACATGTTTGCGGATCATTTGTGGTTTTGTTAATTAATTCATGTTTATTTTTCTCCGTCTATGAGTGTCTCTTTATTAGCGCCTCTAGTGCTTAGTTTAGCGAATACATGTAATTCCACAAACAGTTCATTGATTCAACAAGTTTTATTCGGAGAACGACAGATGAAACTCATCTAGAATTGAAATTCGTCCAGACAAATTGCAATTAAGAAATGACAAAAATCTGTATCTTACAATAAGTTAAAGGAGAATTTCCATTTGTATCCAGAAACGTATAAAAACCATTTTCTCAGCCTTTTCAAGAAGATGCAGATTTTGAGGAGAGTGTCGTTTTCTATGTGTGTGAGAAATGTTACCATTATTTCGATTTTCTGGAGAAAAATAGTACAATAAAGCAAGTCTTTCGTAGTATTCGTGCTCACTTAAAAAAAAATACTTTTATTACTAATTATTTTGTATGCTGAAATTGTTAACCGATTTTTATTTCGTTGTTATCGCCGGACCAATCAATTCAGTAAATTTTTTATCCTGTTAGTTTCTCGAGGTCTGAGCTAATTTCCTGACTCCAGAAATAGTTCACCCCGTATATATTTCTGTCCACGTTTGAGTGACGACAGAGTGACTTTCGAAGTTTCACCCCGTTCGCTTTCACCTTTTGCCAGAGGTGGTAAAAAAAAACGCGCGCGTTGGAGAGTGTTTTTCGGAGACAAAGAGATCTCATTGTCGCTAAATGGAACTCGGCAACACACACTGGAGGCCTTCTTTCCCCCCCAAGAAAGATGCAAGAAAGATGAGCGCCGTGGCTGGCATCGCGTTCGAAAAGTGCGCATGCGCCCTCAGTTTTGAGACGAGAGATTGGAATGTGGCAGCAGCATCAGCGCTCCAAGTTGACCCACAATGATGGAATTTCGCATTTGCTGACGCGTTTCCGGTGAATTTGGCGCCGATAGGTTCGGCGGAAAGTAATCTTGATGATGGATTGACGGACTGATCGAAATTTATCATATGGTGGTTAAATTGGGGAAAAATTAAGGAAATTGGATTATATTTGATTTTGGGATTATTTGAATAACTTAATTAAGTTAAATTATGCTTCTGAAATTTATAGACGTGCCCATTGCATTTTTGTCTTAAATTTAATTGTCAACATCAAAATACGTCATTTGCGCATGCGCACAATCCCCAATTTCGATGAATGTTATAAATTCTAGATACCATCATGGGCGCGGCCATCTTGTGAAGTGCCAATTAGTGAAATACAATTGGAAATACAATTGTATTCTATTTGTAGAAATCTCATTGACTGTCTACGCACAGTCGCAGACTCCGTAGTAATCCGCCAAAAAATAGTTCCAATTATTCGTAAATAAATGTAGTGAAATTGGGAGTTTCAGATTTTCGCAGATGGCGGAAGCCGCGGACTAGTCTAACGGTTTATTCGTGTTTCTTTTCTTTTTACCGTCTGCAGCATCAACTAACCGTGTCTTAGGATCTTTTTTATCAGAACCCAAGTCGCGTCCGTTTTAATTTCATCTACAAGCGTGGCTTTTTGTGAAATTAATCACAATCTCGTTCATCGGTTTCTCGTTTGGTTCGGCGAATTTTGTACTTTATGTACGTGCCTGTGTGAATTTACTCAACGTGCATAAACTTTTGAGATTATGATCGAGTTTAGCGAGGTAAGTGAATGTCATTTTTTCAAATATTAGTCCAATTGTATTTCACTGAAACAGCTGAATCATCATTGTGCTTTTATCGTGAGTGCAGTGATTCTGAAATACTGAAATTGGGGACTCTGAGGCGACCAAAAGAAGTTGATTCCTCAACTTGATATTTCGGTCAAAATCATGACGAAAATGCACTTTACCCTCAAAACCATCCATTGAGTGAAATTGTGCGCATGCGCATGTGTAGTTTGATGTTGAGAATCAAATTTGAGAGACCAAAATGTGATGTGACCGTGATTTTTTTAAAAGCTGCTCGGTAATTGATTTTGATTTTGAGAATGACGAAAATGCACCACCTGCTTAGATTCAAATAAAAAAATATTGGTCGTTTCGCTGATCGTTGGAGGGAATAGTGTGGAGAGAGAGCGAAAAGCTTGGTGCGACTCAACAAAGAGATGAGCATGCTGAGATGAAGATATGAGTGTGTGTGGGTGGGTTGGATGGGACGGCAGGGAATGGAAGTGGCGCTGGTTCGTCCGCCCCCACTTTGCCTGGCGCCAGGACCGGGGAGGTCAGGGGGGGGAGGCAGGGAGGGAGCCAGGCAGCCGCGAGGGCTACGTGCAACGCCACGGAAACTGAGCCACCAAGTTGTGAGCGCCTTCAATCCCCCTGCGCGCGCACGCCGGAAGAATGAACGCATTGTTGAGTGCGCAGCACCAACTGGCTGACGGTGGGACTGGGGGTTGGGGGGGGGG
>JAQGBY010003185.1:0-20106 GCA_034698785.1 Mycogona germanica
CATTTTTATGCGATTTCATTGAGCCGTTCTGAAATTTTGCTCTGCACACCAAAATCCAATTCTTAGTTTTATAATATTTAAAGTTCGATTAAAGTTCGCTTTAAAATTGTATCAAGGTAGAAATCGTAAAAGACGACCGAGTTGGTGAGACTCGAAAGCACGAAGCATAAATATATTAGACATAGAAAAGACATTTATACTTCGTGCGCAGTTTAGGCTTGGCAAAAATTGCTAGGGCGCCTCCTGGTTTAGGGCGAACACGCTGGTAGACCTCCTTAATAAATATCTCAAGTATACTTGGTGCTCTCGAGTCTCCTGTAGTGTCCCGGGATTCACCCAAACCCACGGGACACAAGCAAAAAGCTATCCATGTACGCAGATTTGTTAATCGTTGTTCTAAGAAAATCCCGTGGCGCATAATCTTTTTTAAGAGAGACACTGCTGACCAACGGTTGGTCATCACTGCTCTACTTTCTGTCTATAAAACACAAGACCATAAAGACCGTGACGCGTGCGCGGGGCGTTGGCTGCTGATAAATATAAATAACACACACGAATTGCGCTGGGCGATCATTTTTGCAAATAATTTCAAGGAAATAAACAAATTCGACTCAGTTGTTCGATAATTGCCTACATCAGCTGAATAAATTTGCCATAATTTTGCCAAACGCCCTTCCATCTTCCCCCTTTCTACCCACCCCTCTCTCTCTCTCACGTCCTCCTGCACGGGAGCTCGCCGACCACTGGTCATGTGACCGCAGAGAGGAGGCTGCGATTTTCCTCTCCTCTCTCGTCATGTACATGTATGTAATCAGTGAATTGCCTACTCGTTATCCTAATCTACACTCGTGGCGTGTATAATGGGGAACTACTACTGGAGAGGGCGGGATTGCTTTTTACAATTCCCCAAAGACCAGTCGCGCAATTTTGCTCGCGCTTTCCTGTTTGGTCCACTGGGACTAGAATTCAATCGGTTGTAGTTGTCATTAGCGCGAATCACCATAAAGACAAATCGACTTTAACTCTTTCGGCATCTGCAGTGTCAATTCCAAACTAACCGTACAAGGACCTTGTTGAATTTCATGACACCACCTTTTTGGATAGCATATTCGATTTATTCCAACACATCTTCAGGAGCAAAACAAATTTAATATTTCACTAGAAAAATCATGTGCAATGTAAAATGTATTATAAATTTAGCCGCCTGGCTTTACAGAGTATTTGGGGTCGCAGTAACCACAACGGATGATAAATTTGACAAGTCATTTCCTGTCTCGACTCATTTATATTATTTAAATTATTTTACAGCGGTTTTCATTATTATGAGTTCAAAGGTTACAATGTTGATCAAAATGTCGCTCAGATTCCTCTGATATGGGGATGCCCGTCACGTTACTATTTCAATAGGTTATATATTTTTAACGAATTTGTGTTCGATCCTATAGTATTTTAATTATTACTCCGATGAAACGAAGCTATGATATTCAGCGGTATCTTTAGTGACAATTAACAGTTATAAATATGTAATTTTTCCGTTCCCCTTTCTAACCGCCACAGTATGTCGGAACAATTGTTGCTGTGTCATTCTAGATAATTTGTCCAATTAGGTCTCGGTGCCGTCCCGACTCGCATAGTCCAATGGCATTGTCTGTAGACTAAATAATGACGACATGACAACATCATGATACGTTCACTTCGAAAATAACTGACACAAGCGAGTTTACCTCGATTAGCGTATCGGGTTTCTTCATTCGTACTAAAATATTCGTAGTTCGACCCATTTGGAATTCTGAAATAATCTGCGCTCCACTTTCCAATAATTTTGCCAAGTTCAATTAATAAAGTACTCGTATATTCCTAATTTTATTTCTCTAAAAACTGGAACTGAAGTTCGGATAGCGAAACTGGTTGGTTATTTATATCTTATTATATTCGTTGATCTATGACGGATTCTAGATGATTCGATTGGTGATTGTAAATTCACCTGATATTTCAAATTTCTATTTATTTATTACTAACGAAAATAATATTTTTTCTTTATTTGTATTTGTGGTAAATTTGCTTGTTTGTTAGATTCAAAACCTTTTGTTCCACTCGAGATTGTAATTTCGACAGAACGTATTCTAATAATATATACAGTAAACAAATAGTAAAAAGTATAGCTTATATTTCATGGAATATTAGACGGGTGCGCAATGTTAGCCATTGTTTCGATGGATTCGCAGATAATATGATTCCCCTGTACCCGAATAAATCGCCCCGCCCCCACACTGTGATTGGTCAGACGCACGCGATTTCCTTTGTGTGACGTTGGACGTGATTCTCTGTTTAAAGCAACCCCCCGAATAGGGCAAAGACGCTTGCACGGGTGTAGTGCAGGAAAGCCGAGGCTCTTGTAGACGGGGGAGTGCTTTGAGGGTACAGCGCAACGAATAGCGGCAGACTGTTAACGTCAGCTGAACGGTTTAGCGAATTCCGACCCGAGAATGATCGGGGGATCTGGGAGGGTGCTTGGATATGCTAATTACGAGTTGAAAGCAGCGCTACTAACGCTTCCATATTTCATGAAGTGATTTACGAATATAAAGGAGGGGAATTTGAATACCGTATTGCGAAATACCGATCAATATGGACTTTGTCTCATTTCATACAGTAAAATTAAAAAATGCATCGATAATTGTGCATGGCGTGTGGGGCCGGTCCTATCACTTTGCTGCGCAGTTATCTGTGCCCTCTGGTGGCGCATCAGATAATCAATTGGTTAGCTGCGTTTCTAGGAAATGGGTAATCGAACAACTATCAAAGGTTGGTACAGTTAGTTTTCCGCACTGTCGCGCCGGAAAGCGCTTCTAGCGGAGTATTGGAATTTGGTTGAGACTAAAAAGCGCCACCAGCGTCAGCAGTTTCAATTTAAAAAAATTGCCAAAACACAAAATTCCGAGAAAAATAAAACGCCAACCTGTGTTTAAGCGCGACGCTCACAATCGAATCAGTGAACCTGCAATCATTTTTCTTTAATAAGATAGTCACGGAATTCAGTGGCCACCATGTTGGCAATCTCCAATTTATGTTGCCATCATTTGTAAGACCATGTTCGTTCGTCCATGTTTGTTTAACCTGTTAATGGATAGGCTCCAACCCAATACCACCTACACACGCGCTCGAATCCGAATAGCTGTACATCGTGGACGCGTTTATGCATGTACATGTACATGTATAATATGTAGGCTAAAAAAGAACCACGTTGGCCATATAATAAGTAAGTGTCAGCTTGCTGCTGCTGCTGCTGCGCGCGATTAAAAAGCCTAATGTGCAGTTGGCCTAGTAAAGTGTTGAGATCGATCCCGAGTCTCGCATCGACCGTCGATCGATTTTTCGTCCGCCTTTTCTTCGAATCTGCGTGAGCGATCCCCGGGAGAGACGCTCGGGATTGGTTGGTTACGGTATGGCGTCATTCTCTCTCTCTCTTTCGCTCAGCTCGCAATATTTCAAAATACGTCACTCGCCCTACCGCCTAACACTCATTTTTCAACGAATACGCGTGTGTGTGTGGCTCATGCCGCAGCGCGCTCTCAACTATGTACATGTACAGCATGTACCGTACTGTACGAACCATTTATAAAATCGTTTTTGGATGTTCGTGAATCATTCTAAATGGTCTATTCCAAGAAAATCGTACTTTAGAACCACCGTAGTTCTACTGGTCAGGCGGAGCCAGGATATTCTATTATATAAATTTGATATTCTAATTATTCGATCTAGATGACGTCACAGATTTGCCGTAGAAAAACAGGACAATAGAAAATTGGTTACAGAAAGAAAAAACGCAAACTCCTCTTAGAGTTCTTTCTCTGGTCTATTTCTAATGACAAGCTGAAACTGTTACAGAGAAAAAACATTCTGATGCTATAAAAATAAAAAATGACAGATAAAACGGAATTCGGGCAATCTGTTTTCTGATAAATACACTGTAGCCGCCAGTTGACGTTTATGCCCGTGCAAATGTGCTGGTGCGTAACTGGACCACTTCAAGAGCAACTGTGCAACCCGCCCCAGGGATTTATAATTTACATTTTCATGAGTGTTGATGAGGATTTCATCAAATAGAAATGTCTCAGCTTTCAGAAAAAGCTCACTAGATTGTGCTCCAACCAGATAGATGAGGCAAGTCTCTATTGCTATCAAAATTGAAATTAATAAAACATTCCGATACAAAATCCACCCACTTGACCTCACGCACGGAAATTAATTAATAAATTGTCACCGGAGCCAGGTTTCGACATTCCAAAATACAATTACAATTCTGGGCATAATCGAAAATTTTAAAAATCTTAAAATTTCCATCCAAGCGGCGATTTGAACATTGAATTTGCGATTTTGGATCAAATACCGATTAGAATATTTACTCAATATTCGGTATTAAGTATCTGCATTCTCTCGCATTCCTTATAACCCACAAAGATGACTATTCCTGGGCATTGCCGCTACACAATACAGTTTTTAAATAAAACACCATACGACTTAGTATATTGGCTTTTGATGTCCGTCTTGGTGTGGACGAGGTCAAGTTTATAGTAAAGTGTCAACATTGATTGCAACGATCTGGCTTTTCTCATGCGGTCTAAACAGATGTATTCGCCGTATCCCATCGCGCACTCGGCAGCTGTTTTCAATAATCTATATCTGCTTTCGTGGACGCTGATCAATATCATTTATATGCCGTGCGCTCTCAAACTTCATGCATTGTGTTGAATTTGCGCGGATTTGTAGGTTCTTCGGCTATTTTGCTCTGAAACTTTATCTCACCCGCGACACAATAGTAGACAATCAATTGCGACATTCTGTACAGTGAAAAATGTCGAATTCAACATTGGTCAGGATTTATATTTATTTGTCCAAGCTAAAGAGGCGAACATGCGCTGCATGATCTGCTGTCCTGTATCGGTCATAAAATAATTAATTATTCTTTACTTGGGCTATTATTTTAAATTTATTTTGTATTCGTTTTCTCATTTGTATGTGTAGTAATTCCAAAAATATAGAATGATTGCTTGGACTGCAATCGAGAGTCGGCAACAAGATCGTCGATACACGCTGTTTATTTAGATGTAAGAAGCGGCAAAAAGAAAACTAAATTATAAATTGTTGTTTGTTCTTACTACTTTGTATTGTAATACGTTTTCTAGTTTTATTCGTTTTAATACGGCGCTTCCCATGTAACCATCTCACATTCAAAATAATTTTCAGACGCGCCAAAAAGAAAACTAAATTTAATGTTTGAAATTTCTTAGAAGTTTTAGGAATTTTCTTATTCATTCCCTGGATTTTTCTGATGCAACATACAGTCATACGTCACGTCACAAGACTGGTCTCTAAAGTGCTCTGCCTTGAAAGCCAGACAAAACGAGGCTAATGAATTGCTCGAGTCTGAATCGATTTCGCGATTCTGATATACTCGCTTGGTGGGTCTGAGACACGCAGAAAAATATATGGTTTCGTTCACCAAAATACCATCTCGCGTTACGCTCACCTCTCGCAGACCACCCACATGACCGAAGACACTCTGATAAGACATTTTCGCACCAATGTGTGTGCGAGAGTGTCATTCAGAGCCTGGCTTTGTAATTTATAAAAAGTATACATTTTAATAATAATAATAATAAAAAAACAGACAAACGTGTGCACCCCGATAGCGTCATTCATCATTAGCCGTCATTAATGGAGGGGAAAGGTACAACGATCCGAATTGCTACCTCTGCCGTGTGCATAATACACACACACACATAGTCGGGGCGAACTATAATTCCCGTGACTCATCCACCCCCGAATCCCGCCAACTTCCATCTCCCCACACATGTGGACCTGATCCCCCCTCCCCCCTCCACGAACCGTTATAGACATTATTATTATGATCGTCGAATCCCACCCCCCAATCACCCCACCCCCTCTCCCCAATCGTCCCCGACCGTGGACCCCTCGCACCTGCGTCAATGTACAAATATACTGTATACAGAATAAATGTATGAATCGAAAAGTCGTCACTCACCTGATAGGGGTCAGCGGCCTCCTCCACACTAGTGTTGCCCTCCTCCTGCTCCTCCCCCTCTCCCCCTCAGCCACCTTCCCACTCACCCCCTTCACGCGAAATTATATTCCATGTCCGCGTTTCTGGGGTCTCTGTACCAGCAGCCTTCGTTCGAACTGCGACTGAGCGAGCTTCGAAAATTGAACCCACCGTGATAGTTCACCTTGCTTCCGTCATCTCACTTCAATGAATTGTATAATATTATTTTTTCGCGATGAAAAAAAAAACGTTGATCACTTTCACACACGAAATATGATTCACATCCTATCCATTAATTCACGTCGCGAAATGGAAGGATAAATTAAAATCGGCGAAGAAAAATAGTGTAAGAAATGATTAGAATTTTGGTGGTCCGGCGTCGTTTCGTTGGGATTCAAAAAGGCACTATAGTTGTCGAGGATGTTCTCTACCGGTGTTGTTTTCGTTCTAAGGGTGCTCTCCTAAGGTGGAGCTGGATGGAGGAGAGGGGGCGCTCGGTTTGGCTGGAACTCCTTCGCCGGTCGATTGGTAATCCGATTCGCCGGGACGGCGACGGTCGTTCCCGGGGCGGACCGACGAAAATTGACGGCGAAAGCACCACAATTGAAAATTGTGTCCCGCGTTTTTCCAAAAACTGGAGTTCGGAAATTAGTCGCGTTTTTCGCAGTCCACGTTTTCCCCCCCTGAGTCCTTTCCAGTGCGGCCGCTCTGGAGCTACTGAACGCGAGCGCTTTACCTGCGAGCTGCTCTCGCGCACGCGCCTCTGACCCGCCCACCAATCAGTCCCACCCTACCACCCCCCTTTCGGACTATTTTCATCCCCCCACCCCCATTTACCCCACTTCAGCCACCCACTTGTATAGCCTCCCGTGACTTCCCGTCCACCTTTATGGTCCCGTGGTCTTTGGGATTGGAGGACCTCCGCGAATTAAAATGATGGTGGATCCAGGACAATGTCGACTGCAAATGATAAATAGGATTTGATCATCTAAGGCAAAAAATAGAAAACGTATCGTTGCAAATATTTTACTACTTACTATGAACCGTTGAAATGATTTGTTGAGAAATAAAATCAATACCGAGACACAGGAACAACGGATTCCGAGAAAAATATAGTTTTGCGTTTACCTGGATTCGATCTGTCTGAATAATTATCGTGGAGTCGTCCAAAACTCAGTTGGGTTCAACTTATAACTGTGTTCACAACTATTAAATCAATTTAAAAAAAAATCATCGTTAGTTGGCCACTCCTCCGTTCGTCCTTAATGGAGTCGTAGGATTGGCGTTTGGCTGAGTTTATAGAATAGCTGATAGAAGGAGTCACTCTTTCCGCCTGCTCTGAACCCGCCGATCGCGTCTGGCACTTTTCAGGAAATCGAAGAAACATGTTCAGGAAACCTTCATTCGGACTGCTCGTCGATGATTTTTTTACTTGTTATGATTTTCTGATTTCTAAGATAGGAAAAAAAGATCGTCGTATGATGTTGTGGTTACTCGCGTTACTGGAAACGCTGGTAAACCTTCTTAAACGACTAAATAAAATGGTTCGAAGCTCAGTTTGTGGAATAAACAGTTTTCGAACACACTTTTTCAAATCTACATGTAGACCATTTATTACCTAGCCACCTCCATGTCTTAAAGAAATATTTCTTAATTGAATATTGTAAAAACAAATGACAAATGCGACTGGGGCTCTACTAACCAATGCGACCTGCAGGACTACAATCATAAGTACAGTTACCAAACCGGAAGCTGTGTCGCTGTCTGGGAGCCAACATTGCGTCAGATTTGAGAAGAATAAAAAAAGTGTTCCGAGTTGGTGATGGTCTCGGGAGGATGTAGTTGTAGCCGCCACCTAGCATCCATCGCCGCATACAGGTGCGCTGTGTGCTAACGGCCAGGCGAGGCCATGGCATGGAGAAGTCGGGCGGTTGGTGGCGATGGTGGCGGTGGCGGTGGAGGGAAGTTGGTAGGGGGTGGTCTCGACTGCGCCAGCAGATCAGCGCCACTGAGCCTGTTCATCTAAATGTCGGCTGCGCTGTTGCGGTTAGTGGTGGTGATGACGTTCGATATTGCCCATGTTGCAATTCAAATCTGAATTTCAGTTTTCAAATCTGTTAGCAGCGATGTGCTGCTACAAGTCATTGACCATTAAGTTGTGACTAAATGTTGTTGCGACAAAATTATTTTTATGTAGTGATATATATATTCAAATACGGTCATAAATGTGCAAATGTATTTTTGAATATTTGAATAACTTGAATAACTTGTGATATTTACATAAATTTCATTAAAGAATTAGTTGGCGAGGAACAACACTGCAATGATACGTTGCGTTTTTATTAGGTTAATTGTTTGCCTGCACAAATTTGGAAAGTAAATAATTTTTAGATTGCGTAGAACTTAAAATAAATCATAAGCGTGATTAAATTAAGTGTTGCAAAATACAAACAACATTCAAACTCATTATTCAAGTTGTTACTTTAACGATCGGAGGAGGTATCCAAACTTAGACTCCGAACGATTAGTTAATAATTATTTTTTAATAAAGGAATGACTCCAAGATGAATTAAAAGTTGTATCTATCTACAATTCAATTTTATTATGATTGAAATAGTTTTTTTTTTGTTGTATTTGTTCACTTTTGAATCGAGACAATTTATCTTGCTGGGTTGCAGGTTTTTAAAACTTGCCGGATTCATCGTTCGATTTCTTCCTCGTGAATCGGTTTCCATTCTCCGCAACACCTTCGTCGAACCATTGGCGTACCATTTATTTTTCGTTCCTTTTTAAAAAAAAAAAAAAAGAAATCGAATTATGTTCAGAACAAAATCTTGCATTGATCGCGGTCCAACCAACTGAACCATTCAGCCATTCACATTTGTGTTTTACGTAATGACTACGTGTTTGCCGAGAACACCGATCGACCAGGACGCCGGAGCGGCAAAATTTCACGGGGGGCCTTCCTGAAATTGCAGGTAACTCTGCGGACGCGTTGTTGTCGCATCGATCTGGCGCCGATCGATACTTGCAGGATGTCCGAAGAGAGAGAGAGAGAGAACGAGAGTAGGGGGTGGAGGGAGGTCGACCCCCTCCTGCCGCTCACGGGCTCCGGTCGATAAGCCAGCGGCGAGAGAATAGGCCGGCGGGTGCCGGACGGCCGGATAAGGGTGGCTGGGGGAGAGAGGGACGGCAGTAGACGATCGCAGAATACAGAATATCCCACGCATCTGCGTCTTTCAGATTTCTGTTGTTCATGTGTTGCAGCTATGAGCATTTTTAGGAACAGAATTTATGATTTGTCTCTTGTTCCCGTACTCTCATAAAAATGCGACTGTACATGTAGATGTGATGCGGTCCCATTTTTCGATGCGAGGCCCCAGGAGATGAATAAATGGCGGCGTTGGGTGACCTAGTCTGGTTCTCTTGAGTGATGAGGGTGCTGTATTCGATTCGAGCGGGGTGTCGCTGCTTCTGCTTTTCATCCCGCCTGGCTTCTGGGTATCGATTCCTTTAAACCTGCTTTTTTTCTTGTCATTTTGCTGCCGAATATTTATTGGCAGTGCATTTTTTCTGGACACGTTTTAGGGCCTTTTCAATTCATCGCCAAACAGATCTACAGTGGCTGGTTACGCCACAGTCGATTTGTGCTTGAAACATATATATATATATATATATATATGAAGTGGGACTCGTGCTGCTTTTCGAATTGATTGTAGTCTAGCATAATTTTAAGCAAAAATCAAAAAGTATGTCAAGTTGGATGGAGAGTTTCTGAAACGGGGAAACTACAAAAGATAGCGGCATAATCCGAGTTGGACAATTCTGGAAGCCAAGAAAGGGTAACGGGGAAGTCGAAGGTCACAGGCCAAAGTCCATGGGTCAGCATCCTGCTCACAGTCATTGTGGATAACAATGGGGAGTCCTAGTTTGCACACCGATTCGCGGCGTTCGCCAATTAATCGAAAGTCAACGCCGTCTATCGACAAGCGGGGAAACTGCGAAGCGCAGAGCCGCCAGTATTGCCGTCTATCGAGAATTGAGAAAATTACGAAGCGAGTCACCGATATTCGGTTTCAATATTCGTTTTTCTACAATAGGAAATTTAAACAAGGAGATGAACACATTTTTATGCAAATTTCTCGTAATCACTTGAGATCGAGTCCCTCTGGTGAACCTCATTATCTCAAGAAAGTAAATGCTTCGTAGTTTCCCCTGTTGTCGATAGACGGCGTTGATTTTCGATTAATCGCGATTCGCCGTGAATCGGTGTGCAAACTAGGAGACCCATAACAATGGGCATCGTAGAGAATTTACCAAATACATGTATATTTGACGTAGTTGAATGCATCACGGGCGGCTCACTAGAAACGCTGTTTTTATTTTTCTTATACAAAAGTGCAGAACACGTCAAGTCGGATGTAAAATTAATGAAACAGAAGCTAGATAATTTATAGCAAAGAAGAAGCCGGTGGCGTTATACCTATTATTGTTTGTGGATCGAAGCTAGAAGATAATTGTAGACAGGAAAGCCAGAATTGGTAAGTCGATTTTTTAAATTTAATTTTTAGAGTTATGAACAGAAATGCAATCTGGGCTTGTCAAATTGTTGAAAGAAATGTGTATAGTGCCGACAGATGGCAACAAAAGTTGGATGGGTAAACGGAACCGCGATTTCGTTATCAGGCAGAGTGGTGTAAGTCGGGTTGATCGAATTATGTTTTCGCGAAAAAATCTTTTCGTTTGGCTTTATAAATATATTAATAAAAGAATTCTTGTAACTGTCGGCCATTATTGTAACTGTTGGATTATAGTGCTAGATCTATCCTAGCCCCATTTTCTATTGAACCAGATATCTGACTCGGCGGCACCATTTTATTTAACAACGATAGAAAAATCCATTTACTGTGGCGTTTTCAGGGGACATGCCCGTATTTGCCTGTGATGGTAGTGTTTTTACCTATGATTACCTATGCCGTTGCTGCATTCGGCCGTATTCTAGCGAATCAAATTAATGTATGCATCTTCGTAACTTCGTTTCGGATATATGAAAATAATTCTCTCGTCAATGTAGGTCAATTCTGTTATGTCCGTGAAAACGGTAATGGACTTTGCCCTACGGCTATCTGACCACATGTGCTCGACCTCCCAGTCTCCCATTTCGGTTTAACTTTTCTGTTTCTTCGTTTGTTTTTGGTTTAGCGACTGACTGTGGTTTCGGCGATCCCGGGTTCGATTCCCGGCGCGGGCTCTCGAAAATTTCGATCTTGGGGTACTGGTCGTTCCACCCTCGCACAGTGCCTAAGCACCATAGTGCGGTTCACTACAGTTGATTGGGAAAAAAACAATTGTTCGTGCGCATTTGTACCATCGCTTTCGAACACACCTGATGAGATGGAAGTGGGATTCCATCGAAAACGTTTGTGTGGCCCAGTAATTAGACGATCTAAATTTTATAAGTTTCAAATTATTTTTGGTGACTATGACGGAGTGTAGCGTTGGTCAACGAGAAGTTATTTTCAAATAGGTGAGGAGTTAAATCACTGGTAAACGCCCTTAACAAATACTTTAACAAAGAAATATCCAATATATTACCATAACGAATTTGACGCTTGGGGGTTTATTTTCCCGACTTAAACCACTTCTGAGATATTTGTTAAGGAGGTCCACCAGCGTGTTCGCCCTAAACCCCCGACTTAAACCACGCTGCCTTCCGCTCTTTCAATTTAAGACATAATCCGACAGTTACAGTTGAAATACGAGTGGATTGATTTTTGCAAAAGTCTCATGACCTGGACTGACAAAACCTACATCCGCCATGATCTATCATAATTAATTGCACTTGACAAAAGCAGTTTGTAATGTTTCAAAATGGACTTTAATGCCACACTTTCAACATAGCTGATCTTATCTGTCGCGGATTCGATTCGATCGATCATATAGCGTAACTCAGCGCAACGAAATATAGTTTGTAGGATGTAGGATTTTAGGCGAATGAAAATGGGATATTCTTATTTTAGATTTAAAAAAATTGTTGTTGTTCAATGCTCAAATCAACTGTAGTCAATCGCACTATACAGACGTTCTGTTAGATTTGTCGGGTGTAGATTTGTCGAACGGACAGTTTGTCTAGCCTAAGGATCTTTAACGTGAATCTAAAATCGTACAGACACGGATCTCTCGACATTTCCATTTCGAATGAAGACGCGCGTGTGAATTTCTCTCGCCCGAAAAATTCCAGAGGTTTCGGTCTGGATTCTGGAATCGAACCCGCGATCACTGGTCTAGTAATGGTGCGAGTTTCCCCAGAGTGTGCCGACAATGGAACATTGCAAGTACACAAAGTAGGTCAAACTGTTGCCTGAGCAGGATGCTGACCTGTGGACTTTTATCTGTGACTTTTACCTCCCAGTTTCCCCTTTTCGGATTCCAGAATTGTTACTGTTCCTACGAACGCAACTGATGAGCGAACAGTGGAGTTCTGTTGAACACGTTGTTGCGGCCTGTAAGTAGATGTACTAAATTTTATTATTTGTTTTCCTCCAATCAGTAACGGATCGGGATTCATGATGGCGGGTCTTGAGATTTGCTACATATACACATATGGTAAATACACAGCTGTCAATCTACTATTGTATTACTGCAATTTCTGTCGGATGATTATAATGCTAACTATTATTCACCGTATTTCATTAGTATAAATTTATTTGTCCATTTCAATAACTTGCACTTTCATGAATAGTAAAGTGGATTTGACTGGTATAGTTAAGAGTAGAAGTTAAGAGGCTTTTCCTTCAGTCGCTGAACAAAATTTTGGCAGCATGTTGTAGCATCTCATATTAATTATGATTTTATAAAAATAATTATTTATTTTCAAAAGATCCTTTTTTGTAATTATTTTGAACAATTTACTTCATAAAAAAGAAAGAAAATATTTTTAAAGTTTTAAGGACATATTTGGTGTTTAAGGGAATCTTGGGCGCATTTCATAAAAGCCCGCGAAAATCCAGCTGACGAAGGTACTAGTGCTGCCATCTAACTTCCGACAAACAATACATTTTGCCCAACCTTTGACGTCAGAGACGACGAGACAAGTTTACAAGATGGCGACCGAGGTGTTATCATTTTCTGTATGAGGCCGTTTCGCTATCGTTTCTAATAATTATCTCCACCAGGAAACATGTTTAAAAGCAAAAATTGGTTCGGGGGTGGAATCTGGAAACCAAAGAATCCTCACTCGTTAGAGCATCTCAAGTAAGTCGTACGCATTTGCTATTTTTCCGTCCACATATTTTCGTGAGTAATCGCTGGCACTCTTGTCCGGTTTGATGGGGGGTACGTCTTGTAGTTTAATCGCGATCGTTTTAAATGAATGGGAAACGTATTCATAGGCTCGACGCACCTCGCTTCAATCTGGCTGATGTGCTTTGCGAACGATGAATTTTTCCTAACCTTGAAATTGTCAAGTCCCCGAAGCTTGAGAAATGGCAGCTGCCCAAAGTGGTGTTTTCTCGATATTATTGATCGTAAAAATAAATTACCAATGCGACTTCTATCAACGTGATTTCTATATTATAAGACGAAGTGTGCTTGAATAGCTATCTGGGTATTGTTCATTCTGCCTTTCCTCCGTTCATGCGAGGGGTAGAAGGAGGGGGGGGGGGTCAAATTGTGATTGGTACTGTTGCGATCAATAATTCATTGATTTAATTGCCATAATTTCAGATATCTACATGGCCTCCTATCAAAGAACCAGTCAGTTTCAGACGACAATAAGGGACTTTTGGTCGAGACACTCCGATGCATTGCAGAGATTCTCATCTGGGGCGACCAAAATGACAGCACAGTTTTTGAGTAAGCTAAGCGTATTACATGCTAGCCATTCCATGGTCGAATGCTAAATACTATTTATACAAAAAGTAGTAATCATATAAACATAAACAGGGCTTTATTGGATGCGAATTTTTTTTACAATTTCAAAAGGATTATAAGTAATTTAAAGTCGGGCTCATCGGTCATGTTCTTGAGGATGTATATTGAGACGTGTATATTGATTCTCGTTGCAGCTTCTTTTTAGAGAAGAACATGCTGTCGTTCTTTCTGAAAATCATGAAACAGAAGTGTGGCCGCTACGTTTGTATTCAGCTTTTGCAGACCCTTAACATTTTATTCGAGAATATCAGGAACGAGACTTCGTTATGTAAGCAATGTTTTGCTGTCCTCACTAAATCTGACGCTTGTCAACCGAGATTTAAGAATTAATCAGTAATGTTGTTCCCTTGCCCGTTTTTGTAGACTATCTCCTATCCAACAATCACGTCAACTCCATAATAGTCCACAAATTTGATTTCTCGGACGAAGAAGTGATGGCCTACTACATCTCTTTCTTGAAGACTCTTTCACTCAAGCTCAACACGCACACCGTTCACTTCTTTTATAACGAGGTTTTGAAAAAATTCATTCTTTCTAGAGTATATAGGAGCAATTTCTTTTGCCCCAATTCTTGTTTGACAAATTACAAAACTGGATCTTGTTCATTTTGTTTCAGCACACCAATGATTTCCCCCTGTACACAGAGGCAATCAAATTTTTCAACCACAGCGAGAGCATGGTTCGCATCGCAGTACGAACTTTGACACTAAACGTCTACAAAGGTAAGTGACGTGTCTGAACAATCTATGGTGTAACTTCCTGCTGCTTAGGACGCTGTTTCAACTGCGATATGCCAAAAATAGAACATGGTTTCACCGATATTCAGTTCGGTTTCTGAAGAAACCAAAACATAAGAACGAAAACTGAGAAGAATAAAATACCTTTGACGTACTCATTTCTATACTGGCTAACTGTGAATAAAGATTTACATATTGAAGTCCACGTTGGTTCACCTATCAGGCGGCAACAATAATATTAACGATAACGTTCACAAATTTATCGTCTGCAACAAATGAGGCACAAGTTAACATTTTTATTTTTATTTTTCCAGTCCAGAACAACTCGATGCTGAAGTTCATTCGTGACACTTTTCTTTTTCCAGTCCAGGACAACTCTATGCTGAAGTTCATTCGTGACAAGACGGCGGCGCCGTACTTCTCCAATCTAGTCTGGTTTATTGGCAATCATGTCCTAGAGTTGGACGCATGCATTCGAAATGATGCTGAGTAAGTAGGTCGAACGTGACATTTTGCACAATCAGTATCGCAAATGAAAAATTTCTGAGTTTCAGCTCTAGAATATAGTTAATCTTGCAGTTATTTTTTTCTAATTTTTTTATTTTTTTATGCATTCATTGCATGTTTTTGTTCGATTTATTCGTTAGGACTGTTGCTCAAATATTACTATTTCTTTTTTCCCCCCGAACTTAGTCATCAGAGTCGCAATCGGCTATCTGCGCTAGTGGCCGAGCACTTGGACCACCTGCACTATCTGAATGACATTCTAATGCTGCAAATCGAGGCCCTGAATGAGGTGCTCACCGATCACCTTCTCAATCGCCTCCTCATCCCGCTTTATGTCTACTCGCTCACGAAACGTCGGAGACACTCGCAGATAGAGGTATGAAGCCCTCACTGATAAAACTAACATTATGACTACTTTTATTTGTGTTCATCGGTCATTGGTTCCAGGACAACTTTGTCCGAATAGCGAACGAGGGTACCAAATTCCACTCATTTAATAATTGCAATTGTGAAAATTCGAATTTCTCTGAAGCTCGACTAATTTAATAAATATAATTTTTCATATTTACCAAATTCCAATTCGTGATTATCACCATTTCGTTTATTCGTCCATTTAACTTATTTAACAAACATTTGACTGAGTGTGGCTCAGCGGTCCCGGGTTCGATTCCCGGCGGCTCTCGATAATTTCGATCCCGGGGTACTGGTGAAAATTCACATAATGCCTAAGCACCAAGTGGGGTACAGAAACTCCTATAGTGCAGTTGACTACAGTGATTTAAAAAACATCAGTTTATCTTGTGTCCCAATTCGTCAGTACCGAAGTCGCCCTCAATGACAGATTAAATCATTGAGAAGTAATTTCTCATAAATATTCTTCTTTTCGCAGGATGACAAACCACATGTTAGTTCGGTGGTTTCTCTCTTCCTTCTCTCGCAAGTACGTTTCCCAATTTATTTATTTTGTGTTTTCCAAAAAAATTAATTCGTTTTTACGTGGGGACTCATTGTTATTGCTCACTTCCTTCTCGCCACCAGGTGTTTCTAATAATAACGCATAAGCCGCTAGTCCGACAACTGGCAGACATCATTCTCAATCGCGACCTGAGCATCTTCAGTGAGCGATCCAACATTCACCACTTATCGTCAATGTGTCAGACCATTGGTCGTCCTGGCTTCGTGGCGCCCTCAGAGTCGCTGGAGAAGTCGCTGGAGAGCAAGCTTCAGCAGACGTGGACATCGGCATCGTCCCACGATCTGGGCGTGGTGGACGAGCGCGAGGAGGAGGCGGTGGCGGCGGCGACTCTGGCCGAAGCGCAGAATGCAGGAGCTGACGTGGCGGCTGCAGCCGTCGATTCTGATCCCTCCTCTAATCCATTAGGTATTGTAAATTACTATGCTAGTAGCTACAGTTTTTGTTTCTATGCTGCTTGAATAATTTAGTTTCAGTTTATTTGCATTTTTTCATGTCATTTGGAGTTGAGGTGTTTGAAAGATCACTTTTTATAAAATGTTTCACCCTTCCAAGCATACTTCACTCCCATCCCGTCTCTGATCTAAATAGTTACGTTCGAATATTCACTAGTGCTTCTGCAATTTTTCTTTATTCACTGGTGGTGGAGTTAAAACCAGAAGATTAAAAACGCGAGCATTTTTATTGTTAACGTGCGAAATCATCTATTTCTATTAAGGACTGCGCGCGCTCATCCATGATCACGTACGTGGCAAGGACTGGTGGTGACCTTATCGGCGACTTGTCTATATTTTTTGTGACAGGCGTGGAAGAGGGCGAAGTGGCGACGGCTGAGGAGGCGGGGGTGGCGGTCACCGAACCCTCCACGGCGACGGACGACGACGAGAACAACGTGTTTCTCAACTTCACGGACGAGGAGAAACAGCTGCACGTGCAGGTTGTGCGCGGTCTCGCCACCGAACTGCAGCACGCCTCGCTCGAACAGCTGCAGGAGAGCTTCTCGTTGGCCAACAGGTGGGCCGATTAATTTTAATTACTTGATTTACTTTGACTCGCCCGAAACTTTTAGTTACAGTACGCTTGAAGACGAACTTCGCCGGCTTAATGTGCCCCTCACATAGTGCCTAAGTACCAAAAATACTCTAGTGATTTATCTCCCAAATATCGCCGAATTTCGTTCATCTAATACAAAAGTAAATTTAATTCTTAAACGCGATTTTATGTTGTGGCAGAGAGCCTGTTCAAAATCGTTTGTGTAACGCAAAAGCGAACACTGCTAACTGTTCCAATTTACGGCTAGTAAGAACGGCAATTGTCATGTAAATTAGGTAGAATGAAAGATAGACCTGTAATTACTTTCTGTTTTTCCTGGTACCATTACGCAGGCCATACTTGGAGGCAACCTTCAATGCCCTGGAGTGCTCGGAAAATGATTACGCTGCGCTCTTCGGTCTTTGTCTCTTGTATGCGCTCGGAGACAATCAAGGTGAGTAAATCAAATGTAGCAGTATTTTACATAGCTCTAGTAATTTTTAAAGAAATTGGGCACGGTTTTTTAGTCTAATAACGTACAAATGTGCATTCATAAAATGTATTCGGGTAAGCCAATGCAGTGGGTAGGTTGAGGTGTTGGGAGCAACTAATTGGTTTTTCCGTAACCCCATTCTCCATCCCTAACCGATGTCGTATTGGTTTTTTCCTTTTCGCATGGTAAAAAAATGCATTCGCAGAAGACGGGAGGGCGAAACGATAAACGCGCGTCGACGTTCAAATAGACTTCTCATAATTTTATTATTTATTATATTTCCTTTGTTCGTCGAACTTAATCTGCGATATTCCTTTCCTCTTTTTTTGCCTCATCCACTTTTGGCGTGGCTGCTTTTCCCGACACCTTCCAACGTAGATGGTAGGCGTAGCATTAAGACCAATCATTCTATTTTACGTTGTGATTTTGTAATCTACTCTTTATCTGTTCCTGTCTGCCTTTCTTTTTCGTGTTTTTCTTATCTTATCTACCATTCTATAATTTAGATCGCGTAGTTTTCAATTCATTTTAGGCTTGAGACGGCAACGATTTCTGTTGAATCAGATTTCAATATATTTTGTCTTCTAAGAGTCGTTCTCCTTGTGGCATGAAAACCAATATTACCGTCTTCAAAACGCTATTTTGCAAGTGCTCAAATGGTTGTCTCGTCTTAAAAATAGCTGATAGAGGTTTAGTGCAAGATTTGATTTGGCGTTTTCCGATTTTGTGTTAGGTGTGAATCAGCACCTCCTTGATGTGGTTTTCATTCCCACCGACCGAAGCGAGGTAAGCAGGGACAAAATTGCATATGTACATTTTCTCAATTATTGTTCGGATACATTTCCAATAAATATTAATTGAAAAATACTATGACATAAATAAATAAATTTGCATGAGTGGCTGCATAAAATGCAATTACACAAATAAGAGGATATTGTTCATTTTGAGATATTTGGAATCGTGTGTTGGAAACGTTGAGAGAAAATGTAGCAAACACCATGGTTGTACACGATTGAGCGGCTAGACATTATGTGTTCAACTAATTATTGTGTTTTGTATCAAGACTAAGCAGTGGTACAACACCAACCTCATTGAACGTCTTATCCGTATCATCACCATCAGCTGTCAGTATAGTAAGTGTCTAAAAGCTCACCTAGTAAGAATGAATGGGCCGTCGATCCATCTCGCATTTACTGAAAACGCATTTGCATCCTCTCCTTCCTCCCCTTAGACAGCAAAGTTCGTCTGACAACACTGGAAATGAGTCTAGTGCTGCTGAAGAAGATGGTTCTTAAGAACGGGCATAGCTTCCTGCAAGACCGCCACCTAGCTGCCATCGAAGGCGCGCGAGAGGAGAGCACGTTGCTGCTGCGCAATTTCTACAAGAGCGAGGAGATCTTCTTGGATATGTTCGAGGATGAGCATCGTGAGATGCATAAAAAGCCGCTCAACGTGGAATACCTGACTATGGACTCCAACATTCTGCTGCCGCCCACCGGCACGCCGCTCACCGGCATCGAGTTCAGCAAGCGTCTGCCGTGCGGCGAAGTGGAGCGAGCACGAAGAGTGAGTATCTCGGCCAAATTGGCGTGTCCTCGTTTAAACAATTGGTTCTTAAACTTTCTTAGGAGTCTGCCGAACTCATTGGTTCTCCCATCTGAACAAGAATCTTAAAATGTTATTTACAAATTTTTTAATTCTAAAATTATTTTGAGATACTATTTATTGGAAACTTGTTTTCTATGTAGTTAGCTTATGCACAACTGGCAAACAATTTTTTACCTACCTATTTACTTGGCTAACGTTTCGTATTTTTTTTTCTCCGTAGGCCATTCGCGTGTTCTTTCTGTTGCGAGATCTGTCGCTTACTCTGCGTAAAGAGACAGAGACTCAGTTGCCGCTGACCAACCCCAACCACTGCATCCAAGTCAAGGAAGTGCTTGATCTCAGTAAGTGTAATTATGTATTTATAGTTCGTAGAAAAATAGGAAAATCAATATTAGAACAACCTACCGTTTTAAGATCAGGTATTAATAGAAGTAGTGTCACTATTGTGACTCATTTTGGTTCTATATTTTAATTTGTCTAAAATTGTCTAGGTCACCTGAACTCAACATTTTTCTCTTGGGCTAAAGAGCAACAATCGCAAACATTCTAGAACTATTTGTAAAAGGGATTACCAGCTTTTTCAGCCACAAAGCCCCTTCCACAAAGCCACTTGGTAATTTTTACCTATCCTAGGCCTTAACGTGTACCTGACTGATTACAAGCATGGGACTAAGGAGTGGTGAACCGAGACAATCAATTAAGATAAGAACACAGTTTATTAAGAGTGAAATCTGAGTTACACGTGAAGCATAAATACATA
>JAQGBY010003186.1:0-20101 GCA_034698785.1 Mycogona germanica
CCCAAACTTCACTAAAATACAACTTCCGGAAATCGCCATAATGCCGCGGCGCGGCGATAATTATATCTAAATCTAAATCTAAATCTAGAATGTCGGGTCTTAATTAACCTAACCTTACCTAACCTGCTGAATGGGAGGGAGGGGTAAATGGAAAAGAAATTGCCAAAGTTAGCGTCTTTCGTCTCTGACGTTTCCTGTGCGTGTCGTCTCTCGTGCGTGACGCCTCCACTCCGTGACGCTTTCGTCGCTTGCTGACAGTGACATATCGGTGTCGCGTATCCTGTATCTGACGCCTCTCGTAGTTGACCTATCCCGTGCGTGACGCGTCCCCTGTAAGACATATGATCCCCACTTAATGTTTCGATGCACCCACGTCAACCCCGATCAACATTGATAGATAACGATCGCAGCTGCTCCATATTTTAAGAGTGGTCGAGAGGTAGCGCGAGTTCCTCAAAAACCCGTGATTGCGGTTTCGATTCCGGCCGACACCTTCGGAATTTTTCGGGTGAGACATTTACACTAGGTCCGCGAAGCAACACTAGATTCACGCGACATTGTAAACATTTTGTCAATAGATGGCGCTGAACCTCTTGAATTTATTTATTTCTCAACGGGGGCACTTATAGAATACACAAGTTTCGACTTTTTGTAGCCTAGGATGGGTAGGCCTTCCAAAAAAGAAAATCTCAACAGTTCACAATTTATCAATTTTTAAAGAAAATTTATTAAAATCGTGGTTCCACCTGCACAGTAAACAAGTAGTTCAGGCAATATTTCATGCACGATACGCAGACATAGAATAAACACTTTGCAATTTTAATTTAAAAATTTGTTTACAAAAAGCAAAGTTGATTGGCTTCACCCAAAAGGAATCATCTACATTTTTTACACCGAAAAAATTCACTTTAAAGTGTTCTCAAGTGTTGAAAAATAAAAAAATTCGGTACAAAATTCGACTACATAAGAAAATGCGGTCACACACACAAAAAAATATCACATAGAAGGCAATAAAAATAACGACAAAACCACACGGACACTAATAAAAAGTTGATCCATTAATTATTAGAACATGTTTGCTTTTGGCTCTTGGAATAAAAGAAATGACAATCATTGCACGTTTATACAAGCAAAAATCCATAAACATTGGCGGCATTAAATTTTAGAAAACCTATCGCAAACGCAGGATGAGAAAAACTTGGCTCCTAGAAGAATCTCGAACAATTTCGAAAAATAAAAACGAATTGCAATGAATACTAAAGAAAAGGATGAGATTACGATTAGTGCGATGTGAATTCACAGGGAAGCATTTAGTTTCGCTGTTTGCCTAGCATATTATTTTTCCTAGTTCATGCACATTTAGGACGGGTCACACAAATAAATAGCTACACAATTTCGCAATAGACTGCCAGAGGAAATAAAAATAATTGGTCAATAGCGATTACACTTCTGTATAGCGAGGACAACCGCACTACTTACAAGTGAGCTAGACGCCTGCAAACACACACACATAAAACAGAACGAGAAACAGATTTTAAAATAACACCTTTGAAAAACAGATTCGTCTTGAAAATCTCCCTGAATTGGCAATTGTTACACGAAACTAGTCACTTTTTTGGCATTTTTTTTGCAAAACTCACAAGGCTGTTCAAAAATCGAATCGAGATTTTCATAGATATCCCAATTTCTCGAATGGTGTGATCAAAATGAATAAGTATAAAACAACCTGAAATTAATTCTCTCGCCTCGATCAGATAAACACCCCACACCCTTAATTCCCCCTTACAACGAATGACCATCGCAGAAGACGAAGCCTTATTCTCGACTCAGTCTGCAGCCGCCTTCCTGGTGAGAGCTGTCAGCGCGGATCCTTCAGCCGTCCGTGGTTCGCTCAGCAGATGACTGCACTCGATCTCCTCAGTGTTGGTACGAGTGTCTGTGCAATACCAACGCCACCAAGGTGCACATCGGAGGAAACATCACAGACAAAGAAACAAACGGAAACGAAAATGCGAGTTAGTATTAAACGTTTGATTATTAGTAAGAAACTGAACGGAACAAGATCTCAAAATTCTAGGACATGAACGGACAAAAACCAGGACGTTAGTTACGCTAATGAAAAACAATTTCAGATATGTACATGTAGACGTCACACAAATTGTCACAATAAAGTAATTTAGCTGTGCGTTCCAAATAGTATGTGACGCAGATCTTTTCCCCCCAGCTGAAAGACAATTAAAACTTTGTCGCGCGCAAATTAAACGCAACAATGAGCTGTCAAGAACCCCCTCATTCTAAATCTGTAATGACTATTCTACAAATAAAGGGTGACGTCAAGGGGGGCAAATCAAGGATAGTCGTGGTTGTCAAGTGTGACTAATGATAGTCAAAGGAGGCCAAGAGTCACGTCTTGGTGGTATCAGTCATGCGCAGCTGGGAAATGATCAGCAATCGTTTGAACCAAAGCATCTCACCGGTGCTGTCGTCATCGGGCCAGTGCTTGTGCGAGGGCGCGTAGAGCACGATGAGCGCGAACACGTAGACGTTCCACATGCCGTAGACGCCGCACACCATGGCCGACGTGTACTCCAACTTGATCCCGTCGTCCCACTTCCAGCGCCCCTCAGCCACCTGGCCCACAATGAACGAGATGACCGTCATGGCGGCACACAGCAGGGTGGCCAGCATCAGGAACTTGAACCGGTAGATGATTCCCTATTAAACGAAACACACACACGACCCAAGAGAAATTGAAATAAATATCCGCCCATCTGGCAAATTGGCAGAAAATTGTCGTACATTAATTGATCGATTAATTTACCTCGTAAAACACACGCCTGGCGCTGCTCATGCTGGAGATGGTCATGCGCTTGAATTTGATGTTGCGGAACACCTTGAAAATCATGTAGCAGAGGAACAGGAAATAGATGCAGGCGGAGATACCGGCTAAGATGATGAACGTCAACTGCGCTGAACGGTCAAGGATAAATACTTTCAAACGTACACCACATGAAAAAGATTATGCAGGCCACGTGTCATCAAAAGGATACAGCCAAATTGGTGCCCAATTCGGTTACCCAAATGCTGTAGAAGGGATTCTTGAGCTGGACGCCACTAAACAAAAAATGAAAATCGACGATGTCTGGTAAAAATGGTGATTTTTGAAGCTCACAAAGTCGACGAATGGTAAGCGAAACGAACAAATAATTGCCCGATGAAACTTAAAATAATCGAGAATAAATGTCACTAACCGCTCGCACATGTCGAAGACGAAAAGGCAGAGGCAGCCAAACACTACTGCGCTAAGATGTTTCCAATAAGCGTGCAGATGGTTTCGATCCACGTCATCCTGTCGTACGATAAAGAAATTGAGATTTTTCAACTCGACTCAAATGAAATTCGTTGCATTGTATAATTAATTTAACCTTTCCAAATATAATTTATTTTTGCAGAGACTGTACCAACAATGAGACAAACAAGACGCGATATTTACCATCATGTGTTCTCCAGCGAACACCAACCAAAAACTGAGTAGAGTGGCGTAGAAAATGCCCTGGCGAATGTCGCTCAGCAGCAGCATGAACGGCATATCCAGACACAGGGTCAGAAACTCGATAGGCACTGGTCAAGAAAAATATGCACATAATGTCAACGACGATGTCGTCTAGCTTGCAGTAATTGTTATTTTTAGAAGAATTATGATGCAAAAACTCCACATAACTCTTTCTTGATATCTCTACAAATTCGTAATAAGTAAATTGGGTGTTACTAATTGTTGTGGTTGTCAAAATTGGCAACGCGCCTACCGTTGAGCTGCGTGAGCGCAATTCCCAACGCAAAGAGGATCCTCTCCAACAGCGCAGGGGGCCGTGTCAGCATCTTGATCCGTCGCCAGTACCAAACCATAATGGCGATAATGCAAGGGAAGAAAAACGCTTTCATGGACATCCACACCATCGTGAAGCCACCGTTCTGGTTGATGGCCTGCACAAATAAATTAGAACACCTCTTAATTAAAATTTATAAGAATTAACCATTCAATCAATCAGTGTCGTTAGTGGAATCGCCAGTAGAACGATTAAAAAAATTAATGTTTTGTTAAATTCTCAGCTTTTAGTTATATTTCAAAGATATTGGTTCAAGGAGACCACTGGATGAAAGAATAAGTTAGAGGCGGATATAATAAATTAAAGGAAACCAACAGCTTATCAAGTCAAAACAGCTGACGGCGTTACAGTTGAACGCAAAATCAAAGATAACATGTATCTTGATCCGTCGCCAGTAGAACAAAAATTATAATAATAAGCACAATAAAATTTAATTTTTACGAGTGAAAGTTTAAAATATTTATTATATTCGTTATAAAAATTTAATTTTGGATGGCTAGAATTTAATTATTCAAATAATTAAGACAGGTTTGACAAAGAGTTAGCAACTCACGATAAGCCAGATGTCTTGTAGGTTGCCGATGCCCTCGTTGATGGTTCTCTTTCCAGAAATCGGAATTCGCAAATTAAGCAGG
The DNA here is from genome assembly GCA_034698785.1 of Mycogona germanica. NCBI lineage: Eukaryota > Metazoa > Arthropoda > Diplopoda > Chordeumatida > Chordeumatidae > Mycogona > Mycogona germanica. The sequence continues at coordinate 4,523 of JAQGBY010003186.1, forward strand.
TAGTAGTCGTGATGAACACTGCCCAACTCGAAGAGGGGTAACAGAGAACAACTGTAAAAATGGCCGTCCTTTTTCTATCGAAACAAACGCACAGAACAAAAATGGAGTAAGTAACAAAAATGGTATAAAAATGGTGGTTGCATCACGATTCGGGCAATCGGGGGGGAGGGGGGTCTTACGTGGTCAGCATCCATGGTACATTCCAGCGTCCGCTCCTCAAACGACTCGGCCACCAGTTTCCAGTCGTCCTCCGCGTCGCCCTTATTGCGATAGGCCAGGCGAACTTCCATCGTCATCAGTGGCCGACCAACTGCAAAAAATAAATTGTAAACATTAAGCTAAGTGAGCGAGAAGACAAAAAATTCACTGTAGTCACTGCACTACAAGATTTTCTGTACCCCTCATGGCGCTTAGGCAATATGGTGAGTGGCACAATTTCACCAGTACCCCGGGATCGAAATTATCGCGAGCCCGCACCGGGAATCGAACCCGGGACCGCCGAGCCACAGCCAGTAGCAAAACCGACTGGGCTACGATATTACGTATTCTTATCGAGACTTATCGATTTTTATCTTCACACTGCATTTAATATTTTTTAAAGATTGATTTATTATTGACCTCCTTGACATAACAAAAAGTACAAATAAAAAATATAAACTTTGAATAAAAAAAATCATTCGTTAAGAAAAAAATTGTAAGAACAGACCACCAAATACTGACATCAGTAATTATTTCGATGAATAGCTAAATTAGATGCCACTTTCTAAAAGTACAAAACAATTGTGAGTTAAATTTAATTTTCCATTGAAAGCGTTGTCACGTCGATTTTTTAAATTAAAACTTCAGTATCTGAGGCACCGTACTTCAGCTCTCCAATTCAGCCCATTTGCAGTCAGCCACCGGTTTGGTCATATGGCAGAAGGAAGTTTCATTTAATGATTAATTTTAAGATCTTTATTCTTCTTTATTCTTCAAATCTTTACGAGTAATGTTTTATGCAAATCCACTAACAGATTTTATCTAAGATTTTATTAATAAATTATTATTAAATCTCCATTATACATTATTTGGTCCGCGGGGAAAATTACCAAAGAAAAAATCGTTGAGGCACGAATTTCACCAAATCGATATTTTCGTCGACCTTTATACTGAGCAAAAGCTTTGCTCGACCATAAACAATAACGGATGACATTGGCTCTTTAAGCGAGCAATCTTTTGTCCCCCACCACAACTCACCGACTGGATTGTTGCCATCGTAACTGATGTCCAACTGGAGCACCCCAATTAGATTCTGGAACCAGCGCGAGTACTCCAACTCGGCTCCGTCGCGCGGCAAAGGAAACTGGAAGGCGAAGACGATCTCGTTGGCCGTGATGCCCTCGTCGGCCACCTGCTTATCGGTGAAGTCGGTGATGCGCGGGCAGCCGCTCACAGTCTTACCCCGGGGGAACGACCAACGGGTGTGACCGTGGAAATCGCGGTCCACGCACTTGGTGGCCAGCACCGACATGGGGTTGTACGGTGCCGGCGCTGCAAAAACACAACGTGCACGCAGGAGGTTGGGGGGAAAAAAGGAACAGTTAGTGGCGATGCGCATTTCAATGCCATTCGGTGGATAAAAAAATGAATGAATTGTTTTGATAGGACGTCTGTGTGATAGTAAATCGGAAATGGTAAATTCGGGACAGCACTAAATGAAAGACGGAACAGTGTCGAACTCGTTTTTCAAAATAATTGTAAAATAATATTTAAAAAACGAGTTCGCCACTTGGTTCGTCTTTCATTCAGTGCTGTCCAGATTTCACCATTTCCAAAAATTAATAATTCCTTGTTATGTATTAAAAATTACTATGTAATGAAACGAAAGTCTTGAGTGAGTTCTTATGTGTTTTGCAAATTTTCATTTTCTTATCTTCGAGATGTTTTATATTTTACGTTTAAACTATCTTCGTTGCCGAGTTTCTAATTGTAGTCCTGCAATTCCCCACCATTTTAGACTACGACTAAAGAATAATTTTAACTAGAATTGCACAAATTTTCTCCACTTTTTCCGACACAGCCGCAATTTTTCAATGAACCATATTTAGACATTTACAATGCCTGAAAAATGCACTAATCTTAAAAGTACAGCCTAGAAAGGACGCATGCGGCGTTACCGTACGACCTTCCGGGCACCCTTAACAACGCCGAAGGGATCAACTTTAGATCGCATTTTAAGGACACTCTCGAGAGCTCCGTCTTATCGTCTGATCAAGTGATGGAGAATTGGAGAGGGGAAAATGTCTCTGACAAAACTATTTTTGACTTGTAAATAAACCATTAACTGCATTTGCGGGTTTTAAGATTGTCAGATGACGACGACGGTCATGAAATGAATCTGTAATTTACATGTAATGAGCTTGTAATTTTCAAGTAATGAACCTGCAATTTATTTGTGAGCAACGTAAATTTTTAGGATATCTTATGAAAGAGGGATGAGGGAGCGAGGAATGCCAACTCAACATCTACAGGTGATAACTGGGAGGAGATGTCTACCGATTACAGTCATTCCACAACGATAACCCCAAAAGAGCTGTCAATTATCCATTTTCGCGAATCATCTTGTCCTAGCCCTTGCCGACAAAATGGTGATAACCAGATGATCTCCACGGCAGTTCGTGTTGGGGACAGAGACGGCCGAATGTTATAAATTATTTTTTAAAGGCGAGGTTGTTCAGGGGTAAAGACCTTTTAAGAGTTCGAACACACGCCACTCGACTCACCCAGGCATCCTCCGATCAGAAAGCAGGCGAGCTGACACAAAAGCAAGCCGGAGACGAGCACGGCCAACTTGCGTCCACTCAGGTTCTCCAGGATTACACCGCCCATGATGGACGCGGGGCAGCCTCGATTGAGTCTGGAGTGCGACACTCAGAAAATTAGTTGAGCGGGGTCCACAACGAAATGTTGGATCCGAGGGAACCGATTGCTGAACAGGACTCAACGGGGGAAGGAGAACAAAGTCAGTCAGGCGCGCCGAGAAATGAGAATCTGACACATTCGTCACACTCTTGTCCGGAGACGCATCTCGCGTTACTTACAAGGGATTGCTGAAAATGATAGACGCACCCAAGTAGGGAACGTTCATGCAAACAAATGTTTTGTGGATAAATTTTGAATCGTGATTGAGATTGGGGGAAATCTGTCTTCAAGATCGGAGGCGTTTTCTGAAATACAGATCGTCTCGCCGAATGCTTTTGAAAGTTGAACGCCACCTATCACATTCATAACACATTCGCAATTCACGTGCACATTTCAGATGTTCGAATTTCCATTCAAGAACGAACAGTACTTTGTCATTGCACCGGCTCGTCGTTTTTGTTCAATGTCTCAATGCACCCTCTAATGTCTTATTTCTATTTTTCGAGACGAAAAATTGCCATAATTTTAATTGAAAAATAAATAAAATTCAGGAATTTCATCACTGTCTCCCATACAGCATCACATTCCCCTCATTTTCCCGGCCCAATGCGGAAACGACACATCGCGGCGGTGAACGAGAGCAGACGCCACCGGTAGCGCCACCTGGTGAACAAGAAACTTCAAAGCGGCGGATGAAAGGCGGCGCTCCCGTATCCCGGGGCTACGCGGATATTTCTTTCCGCGAAACAAGGCAGATCCCAAAGAGCCTACGACGACTGCATTGAGACTGGAAAAGAGGTATTAAAATAAAGAGGCTGGCATGAGTCCAACAAAAACTAATTCACACTTTACACACCCAGAAGGTTGCGAAATAAATGAGCTTTTTAGAATTTTTGAGGGGGAAAACTACACATTTCATCCAACAAACCGAAAGGCAAAGGAGGCATTAGGTTATAAGGTGAACTCCATTTCCGGTGAACCTCTTTAACAAACATTTCTTTAAAGTGAGTAAGTACCCATTTAAAAAAATCATTTTAGCTCAACCTCAACGAGCAACGAGCACTTCAGCTTGAGAAATTTTAATCGTGCTTGAAATTGGGGCAAATTGGCCATCGTCCATCGAGATCGCCCGCGCTTTCATGAAATACAGGTCGATCACGTGGGCGAATGGTTCTGAAAATTGAACGCACCCTCTCTCCTGGCTCTCCAGCACATGCTTCAAATTCACGAGATGGGCGAATAGTTAATCGGGAACGCGCAGTATTTTCTTGTCATGGCACGGAGGCACCAATTTTGTTGAATGTCTGAACGCACCCTATTCAAGCATCCTAGCATGCTTGGAACTAGACTCGTTATGATAGGCCTATTTAAAAAAAAACTCTGTCAAACATTTCCCAACAGTATCTAAATATTTATTTCATCTGAGTTAAAATTACAGAGTATTATAAAAGGAGGTTCATGTATTCTGGGTATCACAAGTCAAAAATAGCGTCTGTAATTCGTGAAAGTACGAATGTATATTTCTGGTTTGATTCGTAAAATAGCCTGCGATACGTTATTAAGTAAATCCACCTTACTCGGAATTTCGAGTGCGAATGAGCGTTTTTTAAAAAACCTACCAAGTTACCGGTCTTGCACTTTGCCTCATTCTGCATCAACACCACCAAAATGTTCACACCAAGATAAACAATTACGAGTATTTTATGGTCACGTTTTCACACCTGATAAGAACGAATCTACCTTTTGGAAGATTACTTAGATTAGTGTCTGCACGTGGCCAAGGAGCACTTCAGATTCCAGTCCGATGACGTCGCTCGAGTAGATCAAAATTGGATTAACCTTCCAGTTCACTGTACTACTTCATTCGAGATTAGTCGATGCCGTAGACAGTGTTGTAATATCTAATCTGTTGCCAGGCAGTTGCAGTCCACTTCGTAAGGTCGCACGTTCGAATCTCAGTTCAGGGCACGATTATAAATAGATTTTTCTTTCGGACACATGTCAGGTTTTCCAAACTAAAAATAATTTTAATTCCACAATGTTTTGGCTCAATTACAAATGAAATTTCACCAAAGAAAAATATATTCAACCTGATCCCAACAGTTATATCAAGACGGCCTCTGGTGGCGCTCAGAGCTGATTCCATTCACCTGCTTTAGAAAGTTTGGCCAATTGACTATTTAGCGCTTTTAGGGCGGTGATTTGACAGTCTGAGCGCCTCAAGCGGCGACAATTGCAGCAAGTTGTCAATTCCGGGAATTCCCGAATTACAAAATGAGCGCCACCTAGGAGTTTGTGTATTGAGCACAAATTAGATATTTAAAGAAGGCAAGTCAATGGAACTGGACAGAACAGAAAAATATACAATGCACTAATCAATTTGTTTTGTATCGTCTTGTTAAACCAGTTGTGCACAACTGAACGATAGGCCAAATTAGCAACCGGTACAACTTGTAAACCCAATTGCTACCGATTTTACTTCCAGTTTCTATTCAGTTCACCAAAACTGGGCTAAATTCCATCGTTCACAGAACGAGAACTCGGCTGTAATTCTTCGCACGCAATTGTTTGTTTAAATGAAATTTATTTCAGCTTGAACATCTCAAGTGTGGTGGCCTCGAAGCGGTCTCTTCAAACATTGACAAATAAACACGCCATGTTGTCCTTTTCTTGAGCGGAAGCCATACCTGCTGCCCGAACATTGGTTTCCCATATTGACGGTTGCACCGTCTGGTGACGTTTGGCTAAAATACATGCATGGAAAGTGGGGCTGCGCCGAGTTTCCCAGTTGGGTACGGAAATTTGGCAAGGCGAATGAGATGGAGAGGAACACTGCTGAGTGATCTATCGCAGGATGGCCGGACGTGGAGAGCATCACGGCTGTTTGGGGAGGGGGACGTGACCGCCGCGCCACCTAGCGTCGGTGACACCAAGTGTGACGTCACATGGTTCCCTCTTCTCTCAAATCGAATCCTACGTAATATAAGTGAAGACACAAAGCTAGATAGTTTAGCGGCAAGATAGCGGTAATATATAAGGCCTGGCGATTGGATTTGTGACGCAAGATGAGTCCACGTGACACCAAGTGTGATTCTCTCAAATCGATACCTACGTAATATATAAGGCCTGGCGACTGAATATTTGTGACGCAAGGGAACCATACTATGTCACAGTCAATGTCAGAGCCGAACACGTACAGCTCTACCATCTTTCTGAGTTCGCAATTTTTCGCAAATTCGAGAGCTCGCCATAAGTAAATAAATCAATTTAAAACGGTTTCGCAGCGCTTATCGCTCAGCGCTCAGCGCATGTCGATAATTTCGATACTTTTTGCGCGAAACATTTTTAGTACCTAGTTTGCCAATTTAAAACACGTGGCGTGCTGGAGAGGGGTTGCGTTTAAACTCCCGAAACCATTCGGCCACGCAACCAGCATCAATCAGTTTTCAGGAAAGCGAAAAGACACATTTCTCCAAATTTCAGCAAAAAATCAAAGTTCGAAAGTATGTTCAGAGTATGCTAAGGAATTAAACGATTTCAGCACTTCAAGCGGTGTACTCCTCCAGCGGCGATTACAGCCGTCTGTCATATCTAAGAACGCCACATAATTATAGAACGCAGCGCCAATAGCGAGTCAAATAAAATGGAAGAAACTTATTGACAAACAGAATTGTAGACTCCAAAAGAAATTGTCCCCAAGACGTGTCAGAAGCATTGATCGACAATATCTCATCCTGAGCGAAACGTCAACCCTACAATCAAAAATCAGGACAATCACCATCGCCCCAAAATAGATCAAGTTCACGGCCACCAAATCTGATAGTCGCCGAACCTTGTGCCGGCCAAGCTGCGCCCGCGCGCCACCTACTGGCGGCCGCCGTCCAAAATCGATATAAAAGCAAAGACTGGTAATTTTCACGGCCACCCGCCTTCTCTCTCCGTACGTGCGCGCCTTTGGCCGGCCCCAGTGTGGCTACGAGTACAGTTGCCGCCAACACAGCAGCTGATCAGGACGCATCGGACACGTTAGGAGGGAGAGAGAGGTCCAAATAATCAAGATGGCCGCATCAGGATTTCTGGAGCACATCATCATCAACTACCGCTGGGTATTCGTGGTCTTCTTCCTGTTGCCACTGTCGGTGCTCTACGACACCTACTTTTACGTACGCAACCGGATCGTTTACACGCTGCGCAGCGCACCCAGGCAGCACGACAAGCGGGTCAAGAACGTCCAGAACCAGGTAGGTATGTCATCGCCTGATCCAGGCACCCTAGGTTAGACAAAAATGTACAGGTCGCCCTCTGGGTGAGTTTTAAGATGTTAAATCAACGGCGAACCTCCTTAACAAACTACCCACTTCCTTCAATCACTTCCACGAAGGCGACCAGATGGTTGTCAATCAATGTCATCCGTATTTTCCTGCGTAACACCCGCAGATAGAGTGCTCCGCGCCCGTCTGCGCAACTCATCGCATCGTCCGCACTCATCGCATCGCACGCTTCGTCCCATCATCAACACTCGGGGGGTTGGGGCTGCGGATGATGCGTTCAACTCGAACTGGAATTAGGAAGAAACTCACAAATCTGATTTTTGGTGCGGCGTGGAAATTAGCGAATCTTATAATTAATATACATCCCCGTCGGATTCGAGCTCAGCATTTGCGATTCTGGATAGAGATCCGATTTTTGCTTACCCTGACTCCATCATTCCGCCCGTTAAGGCCCTGCCACACTTTGCTCACATTTTCGTCTTTCAAATCTGATTCTCAAAATCGAATTACGTCATCTGCGCATGCGTACAGTCCCCAATGCGCGCAATTGGGGATTACGCGCATGCGCAGATGGCGTAATTTGAGGATGAGAATCTCATTTGAGTATGCTAGAGTGATATCAATTGTCATTGAAATTTTGGGAAAGCTGGCTTTCGAGATCGCCGGCGCTATCTTCAAGTTCAGATCACGTGCCCGAATGCTCTTAAAAGTTCAACGCAACCTCTTTGCACGTTCGAAACATTCGAAATCTTTAAGCACAATTGAGTTTAATGAAGTTTTTACTGGACTTTTTCATTAATCTTAAATAAAATACCAACTAGTTAGTTAGTGACGTTATATAATCTATATATGTTATAACATTACTAACTAGTTCCTATTTTATTTAGTTATATAAATATTTTTTTTAAAATTCAGCGTTAATAGTAAAGTACAAATAGAATAGACATATGTTATGTTGACATTAACGCGAAGGATTATTGAAATTCAAATTGCCTTAAAATGGTTGTAACGGATGCAAACAAGCTTTGTCGGCTTCAAATACTCGTTATCAAATTTTAAAAAAGAACAATTACAATTCAACGGGTTCACGTAGGATAAATTAGGGGCGGCAATGTCTCTCGCCGCCCAGGACGCCTGCTTCTCCTAATGAGGTCCCGACAGAGCCTCCTCCTTCAGTGGTGGGCGGGCAAAAATTATTTCCGATAATGCGCCTAGCCTGGAGAATTACAGAAGACATGGTCATTAAAATATTGGCCCCGGGCCCTCAGCGCTTGCCAAAATTCTGTCGTCCTACAGCTCAAGTCAAGGTCAAACCAACAAATAAAACAGTGGCGAGTGTTGGTTGAGTACCAGCCTCCGAACCAATGCAATCTTTGTCGTATTTTTGTTGAAAATGTTTGGAAATTAAAGGACGGGACACCAAAGCTCTGTCCAACTTAATGATGTCTCGTATGCGCACCAAGAGTTCGAGAGAGGTTCACAAAGAGATAATAAAATTTCAACTGGGGCAGAATTAATGTTCTATTAACTCGTATATCTTAACAACATTAAAACAAATGCACATAGTGTTGATCCTGATCATGGCGAAGCGCGTGGGATCATTTAATGGGAATTGGGTGGAAATTCTGTCAGCTTAGCGACCAAAGTCGCCAATGCTTAAGAGTCCAAAAGCTAAGAAAATCGACCAGCGAATGTCTCTCCCCTCCTATCTCCATCGAGAGAGGAAATAAAAAGAGCACCCCATTTCCAGAGTTCGTAATAATCACAGTTCCAGTCCAATGAAAATTGAGACTAATTGGGAAGAAGACTCGCCCAAAATTTTACAATCATTGATACGAATCATCTTTACTAGGTCAAGTACTCAATGTATTATTACTTGCGCATCTATATAATATTGGCTCGGATGTCCCAACAGTTTAGAATTACATAAAAATCGGAGTGGTTTCGTTTTGGGCGTCGCAACCTTGCGTCCGGACACGTGTTCAGACTGTTCATCCTCCTGAGACTCTCGCGGCACAATTCAACTCAAAACACACGTCTAAATAAAGTTATATATTCCATTGAAGGGGGGGAGGCAAAGGATGACGAAAATAATAGTTAAGAGTGGAGCAACTGATAATTATTATCGTTCGCATAGCGATTTAGGCCCACTCGAAATCACTCGGCTCATTGATCAGATTCGCGAAATACCGTTAGACAATGGCCGGTCCTTCCTGAAGCCGAGTCTAGTATTTAGAATTTTCCAGAATAATAATAATATTAAAAAAAAAACATGTTTTGAAAGAAACTAATTAACGTTGAAAATAAAAATTGTCCATAAATGAAATGAAAAAGCGTTTGCAAAATCCAAACACTGATAATTTTTTGTCATCGGGACGAATCCTCTCGAATGAAATGCTGACAGGACACACTTTCATGTTCCGAAGCAACGAACCTGATTTGGGTGTCGTTTTTGTAGGTGAAGGCATGGCGCGATTCCGGTTCGAAGACGACCATGTGTACGGCGCGACCCGGCTGGCAGACCATGAGCCTGCGGGTTGGCAAATACAAGAAGACCATGTACCCCATCGAGATCAATCTGGTGGACATCTTGGAGGTGAACACGGAGGCGCGCTATGTGCGCACCGAGACGCTGGTCACCATGGGACAGATCACGGCCACCCTCTGTCCGCTCGGCTGGACGCTGCCCATCATCCCCGAGCTGGACGACTTGACAGTCGGTAAGAGATATTTGCCAGAAACTGTAGTTCCGCTCATGAACGAATTTCACAAAATAGAAATTACCCTGAGCCATGACAGGAGGTGGCCATTAATGTTACCGGTCAAACAAATATTGATTGCATCTCTCTCGAAATTGTCTTCATCAATGTGCTGCCACAATGACATTTTAAAATATTTGACTCGACAAATCTTCGGACTGTTTCTTTGAAAAAAGGTGGCATGATCAACGGCACGGGAGTGGAATCCTCGTCGCACATCTACGGTCTCATGCAACACATCTGTCTGGCGTTTGAGATCGTCATGCCCGACGGCACCCTCGTGCGATGCACCAAGGTAAACAATCTGATCTATCACGAGTTATGGCATCTGGCAATCCACCCAAGTGAAAGATAATTTATTTAACCGCGAAATATAGTCATAAGCACCGATGAAATATTGAAAATAATAGTTGGTAAAGGTTGTTTGCTCTTACATCTGCAAAAACAGAATCTGACTGTCAAAAAATAAATTTAGAAGAATAGGAAAAACCACAAATAAAAAACTTATTTTCGCAAAAAAGCTGACACAATAACTCCAGGATGACTGACTGGACAACCGTTTCAGAAACTTTTTAAACCCAACTAATTTCCATTAAAAAAATGCGAATTCAAAACCTTAGAACTTCAATAAACTTGATCAATTTCGTGAACAAAATCAGCGTGCTTCTGCACTTTTTATTTGACCAATTTCTCTTAAATTAAAATGAAAATTAGTAATATTTGGGCGCACCCGTTTTCAGGACGAAAATGTTGACCTGTTTCACGCCATCCCTTGGTCCCACGGCACTCTGGGACTGCTGGTGGCCGCCGAACTCATGATCATTCCCTGCAAAAAGTACGTCAAACTAGAATACATTCCGCTGTACACGGAGGACGACGTAGTGCGCACTTTCGCCAACGAGAGCGAGAAGAAGAATCCGGCTGACTTTGTGGAAGGACTCATGTACTCGAAAGACACGGGCGTCGTCATGCTCGGAAACATGACCGACGACATTGAACCCGAGAAGGTAAAAAATCGTCTTTCAGATAGCCGTTGATGGTGGACCGGAAATTCGACCGATCTAAAGTGCGGCCGGTGGGCTGAGCGGCGGATCAATCGAAAACGAGTGTCTCATTCAGAATCACCCAATAAGAACTAACTAAATAACTAATTATAAAATTACTATCCATCCATCCCGGAATCTCAGGATTGTTTCTGATACTAAGGGTTCGAATCCCGATATAGGTGAATTAAAAAAAAATGAATTATGCTCTTAGATGCGACTTCTAATTGAACTTTGATTTGCCCTGACAATTCCGGTTCCGACAGGTGAACGCGATCGGCACCTATTACAAGCCATGGTTCTTCAAGCACGTAGAGACTTATCTGCGCGAGAAGCGACGAGGTGTCGAATACATTCCCCTGCGCGACTACTACCACCGCCACTCTCGCAGTCTCTTCTGGGAAATCCAGGACATCGTCCCCTTTGGTAACTGGCTGCCCTTCCGCTACCTGCTCGGTTGGACCATGCCGCCCAAAGTGTCCTTCCTCAAGCTCACCCAAGGCGAGACCATCAGACAGATGTACGAGAAGTACCAGTTCGTGCAGGACATGCTGGTGCCGGTCAAGGGGCTCAAACAGACAATCGACCTGTCCGACCAAGTTTGCAAGGCAAGTGGACATTTGCCATGTATATGCAATTTGCTGTAATTTTACCTATTAATGAAAACGAAAGGTCCCATTGTATTTCTATAGTTAGAACCTGGTAATAATGTCGACATTACATTTTCTACTTCCAGATCTACCCGCTGTGGCTTTGTCCGTTCCGACTGCCCAACAACCCTGGCCTGGTTCACCCCAAAGGCGAGGAGGAGATGTACGTGGACGTTGGAATCTACGGACCGCCGGCTGCCAAAGATTACGAGGCCATGAAGTCCACGCGAAAAGTGGAGGAGCTGGTGCGAAAACTTCACGGGTAAGAGGAAACTACTCACGGTTCAAAAACGGAAGTGTCCATTTTAGAATGCTGCACAAAAGTTCATCACTAATCCAGCCAGTATTTCAATTCCAGATTCCAGATGTTGTACGCAGATTCGTACCTGACGCGGGAGGAATTCCGTCAGATGTTCGATCATTCGCTCTACGATCGAATGCGAAACAAGCTGGACTGCAAGAAGGCGTTCCCCGAGATCTACGACAAAGTGAGCAAGCAGGCTCGCCACTAGTAACCTGTCAGGATACTCCGCTTTCTACTCAGCAGCAATTCATTGGTCTACACACCATACATGCAGCACAACACGCTTCATATAATCATATGTGCACAACAAAAAACTACATCTCGTTTGTAGTATCGAGATAACCAGAAACACGTTCATAAATTTAAGCTGGCGTGAAACTCTTCACCTTTTAAAGCGTTTTATCCTTTGACTTCGACGTAGCGGTGGAAAAAAAATACGAATTAAATATTTTTTGTCATCCTACATGGTCATTGCTTTTTTCTGCTCTTGATACATCATGAACAAACAACAAACAATTTTTTTAATGGCCTCTTTCTCAAACTGCAGGTAATCGGGAAATTTATCGGAAGAATGGGCCACACTAGAATGGTGAACGAGCTTCAATGTACATCTGCGTCATATTTTAACTCCTATTTCCCTATATGTGTAAACAGTGGAATGGCCTGATAGAGCCTCAAATCCAGAGTCTTTTAAAATAAATCCATTCTGTCCCCAACTGTTCTTTTGACCCCCGCCATAGGCCCCGCTCTTGGTGGCTGCTTGTGGGTAAAATGAAGTGTTACTGAGTGGAACAGTCTCCCCCAAGACTTAGTTCAGGCCCCCTCCCTCTCCAGTTTCAAGTCCCGACAACAGGCTGCCCGCAAATGGCCAGCCTGCCCAAAGTCTCACTAACTTCCCCTCCCCTCACATACGGAAATCGCCATAATGCCCCGGCGCGGCGATAATCAAATCTAAATCTAAAAAATCTAAATTTGTAATTGTAAGGACATAGTCAAATCACTCAAATGTCATTTCGCAATAATCGTCCCTCGACCAATATTTGCAACATGACGCTTGTGATGCTCAAATGATTGTCAATATTTCGTAGGTTTACGCAAAATCGGCACAAGAATCAGAAAATCTAAATATCACGAACCTCATTTTCGAAATAATTACCTCGGCGTCAAGCTTCTTGTTGAGATAGCACATATGGCCACTTCGCAATTGACAATATGTGTATAAGCTGGTTTTTCACCACTTAAAGAATAAATATAATTTATTACACAGTTGATTGGAGAAAAAAAGCTTGATCCAAAAACAGTCTGTGTTTGCCCGCGGACCCCTACTTTGATCAGGTGGCCATCCTACAGCTGCAGCGCCAGCTTAATTCTAAATTCGCGCTCCTAGCTGGCCAGCGCTGCACTTTCTTTCCAGTCGGTGGCGCCTCTGGTGTCAGTTTATGGCACTTTGAATCGATCGTATTTTTCATTTGTTTCCTAAAGTTTGGCGATTGGTGGGTGGAAAAATACTTTATTTTGGGGAGAGGGTGAGTCAAACGTTACACATTAAAAAATGTTAATGAGAATTTAAGGTGAGAAAAAGAATCTGGCTAAAAATTCAGGTTCGTTGTTTTGCCGGTAGGGGGAGGGCTATGGAAAGTCACATGTAAACTATCAATTGGAATCGGCAATGGGTGCGTTAAAGATCATATACTGAGAACCGCAAAACCACATTGAACAATATTAAACAGTGGGCCAAGGATACGATCTATTTCAGTAATATCATTATATTATTCTCACGTGTGGACGGCCTGAAAGGTTGAGATAGATTATAGAGAAATATATATAAACGGCGCTCACTCTTTTGGTGGACGGTGTTTTTAAATTTTGTGGCGAAATCCATTCCCTCATGCTTTAAACCAATATTCCCGTAACTTATAACGCATCGGTATATCCAACGTGGTGGTCTTACAATGAAGGAATTCAAGGAAATATTGCTGGCCGCCTTGTCGATCATCACATCCTTTTCTCTAGTCCTTTTACTGGTGTATTTGGGTGAGTATGACCAGTGGCTTCTTAAGAAAACACATACAGGGTGCAATTAAAAATAGAGCTGATTTCAGAACTGAAAAAAAAACGTCAGCTGTTGCTGGCCAACTCTTTTTTATCTAGTTTTTGCATCTGTTTTTGCATTTTATTTAGCTGTAGAGGTCGCAAGACCATTTAGGCCTAGTCGCCTAGCCTAGGCGAATCTCACGTTTCCAACCATGTCATTGCCTAGCCTAATTTCAAAGCATGGCAATTTTTTTAGAGTATTTTTTGAAATATTGAAGGTCAGGCCCAGTCATTAACGTTGTCCTTGAGCTTGACGAAAGTATATTGTGCTTCCGGGTTGAATTTATATCCAAATATTGTCCATCCTGAAATCTCACAAAAATAAAATATGTTCAGACGACTACACCCCGACTGACTTGTAACGAGACTTCCTGGGTTCGATTCCCAACTCTGACATTTGTCGAATAGCAACGAGGAGAGGCAGAGATTCTTTTTCATGTATGTTGGTTATAGTATTCCAGATTGAAATGAAATTAGTTATTTGTTCATGGATTATAATTAATCATAATTGCCAGATATCTAATCTATGTAGAACGCACGACTTGTCGTAGCGCGGTTGGTTTTGCGACGGGCGATCCGGGTTCGATTCCCGGCGCGGGCTCTCGATTATTCGATCCCGGGGTATTTGTGAATATGTGTCCCTCACATAGTGCTTAAGCACCAAGAGGGGAACAGAAACTCCTGTTGTGATATACACTACAGTGAATTTAAAAAAATGCTCTTTGCTTTGTCATCCTGATTAATTATATATGGAAAATTATTAACGAATGTAGACAAATCTTTTGATGCCTCTATCCCATAAACTGAAAGATTCGGCTCTCTGTGTTCTCTCCTGACTTCTGACGTGCTTTCTCTCGCACGTAATTTAAATTAATTCATCCTGGTTGAAATAAAACCGTGGGTGGTGGCTGAAGGTTCCTCTGGTCTGGTGAGTCAGCATAACAGTCGTACAAATCCCATTCTACACAATGACATACGAGAACCTATTTTCACCTCTTTAAGAGGCTAACTAATTCGCGATTTGTAACCACGATAGAAATATTCTCTTAGCGGTTGCTAGTGACTTGTATAGACCATTTCAAATAACGATTTGAAATTTGAGATGGTTTTTGTATGGAGATTTCAACCTTCGGTTCTTGGTCTCCTAAATCACACTGTTGCGTGCCCTTTGAAACTGTTTCTACTCGTATCTAATGATAAAAAATTTGTGCCTCATTTCCTACCGTTATTTTTGTGATATTATTAAATTTTGTATCGCAATGTATCGAGTAATAAATCGACCCTGAATTCTGGTCCAAGGTTCGAGTCACCGTCTGGGAGGAATTAATAAATTTTAAATGCGAATCTGATTCAGAATTAGATTCCTGGTAGCATACCTGTTGCTAAAGGGTTTCCAACAAAAGGACGTGAAAAATAGCACTTTGTAAAAATGATACGGCAGATTTAAAAAAATATTTTTAACTCTTTTTCCTTTTTGTCAGGTTGGCGCCTCGTATGGTTCGGTTTTCTGTCGCAATTCTACTTCATGAGGGAGCTTGTCGGCAGCGTGACCAACGG
>JAQGBY010003187.1:0-20082 GCA_034698785.1 Mycogona germanica
AAAATTCCAGAGGTCTCGGTCGGGAATCGAACCCACGATCTCGGGAATAACAGCTCGACACGCTAACCATTACACCAGCGAGACCCCATTATATTGTCGGTAACTGTGGCTGAGCTGCTCAGAATGATATGTCCGCTTGGCATGCGATGAAATTCCTGAATTATGAACAAGTAAATTGCATGTACAGACTCTAGATTATTAAAGTCAATTGATAGGTGAATATTGCGTCCCCTCCCTTATGTCTGTCATGAAGATGTATTGAGGGTAAATTTAATTAAAATTATTATTTGAGCACCCTGCTTTTGTGGCTGATGGGTCTCCTCAATCATGTTATTAACATGTAAAGGCTGAATTGCAATGAGACACTCATCTATATGATAGTTCAAAATCGATATCCTGACATTTGAAACGGGCTAATTAGAAAAGTGCAAAAAGCTTGGAATCTTTGGAGGCGTTTGGCATTTGAATTCGTCATGTACAGAGCGTGACGATGCTGTGTTCTCTTTACCTATTTCAGTTGATCAGATTAAATTGGTTGATTTAATTAGACGATTTCTGAGAGGCGATTTAAAAATAATAAATGTTGATCAATACAAAATATACTTTTGATGACGCTTGGATTCGAACAATGGCTCTCGTTTATCGAATCGGAAATGTGTTTTATTTAGAAAATGTGTTCGGTACAAATCATTAAAATAATTTGCTTGTTATGTTATTGTTATGTGTTATGTTACATTCGCTAATGTTACATTTGCCAAAAAATTGGCCCAAATTTCTTTAGTTATCTAAGATATTGTCGTCCTACATTACTTTAGAGGAGAGATGAGAAATTGCAAAGTACCCGATAAGACTGCAAATACATTTCTCGAGTAGATTTTTTTAATGATAAAATAAACTTCGCCAGTTTAGAAGCGGGTCGTCTCTTAAAGTGAGATAAGATTCTGAAATCGATTTATTTGTCAACTGCAAACACTTCTAACACTCCATGGAATAAAGTGAAAAATCAGTCGCGCCGCCGCAGATTTTCGAATTTCCAGTCATTTTTAATCGAGCAAATGGATCGATGGGAAAAGCCAGATGCCGCTACAAGTGATTACGCTGAAGATCAAGTTTAGCGGTAGTTTTTTTTTAATAGTTCTTTCAGAACATCTATCCAATTAAGATTGCGCCGATGCGCAACCTTGTCTACGGTGATTCAATTTCATTTCGTAAGTCGAGCAATAGCAATTGAAAAATCGTAAAAATTGGTTCGTAGTTTTTCTGTTTGTGTGGTTCAATGACTTAATAACGTTTTGATTGTTTTGCGGATTTGACATCTGGTTGTAATTAGGTTTCTCAACATCGGGCTAATCAAGGTCGTGTGAATCTTTATCTCTGGAAATATCCGGTAATTTCAAGCGCACACAAATCAACTGGGGAGAAAAGTTATTTTTCTACAGTAAATTTAGAAATGTATTGCTTCGACATTATACTGTTTGAAAAACATTCAGATTTGGGATATTTCATCCCACAATGTGCTAACATGTTATCCTCGAGCGCCGCAAGATGGCGCCACGATAGCTTTTGCAGTTGTACGGGAAAAGCAAATGTGCTATGCGGTACATCATGAGGATGGATTAGGGGGAGCTTCTTTGAGCCTCTGTTGTGTTTAACCGACAATAATAACGGGCACAAGGGATGAGTTGATGTTTCGACTCGAAGTTAGTTGTTTGTGACTCATTCAAACAGTTACTTGTTCTTTTAAAAATTAGCAGTGGGTCATTTTTATTTCATTTATTTTTTTTACATATCGACCAGGATAATAATTCGGGGGAATATTCACCAACGAATTTGTTAACACAAATATTGCGCATCACTACGTTGAAGCTTGGTTTTGCGGTGGTCCAAACTTTTCTTTTGTGACGTCATTAATCACATTCCTTTCTTTTACGTCTTCATTCACCCATTCTCAGAGCCCCCCTTCCCCCATTTGACGTTTGGCTGTGATTGCGATTACGCTGCCCTAGAAATTTGTGAATACTTTAGCCTAAATTTCATTTCGCTGCGTTTCGCCGTTCGTGAGATGTCTTTGCGACAGACGAGAAGGCCCAAATTTGTTTTATATTAATAGATTTTCCACGAACTCGTATTTTGTTAATACGTGCGCGTAGTTTAAAAATGGATAGTTTCCAAGAAATACTCGTACTTATATAAGTATGGGTGACTTGGATTGGCGACGCGAATAAAAAATAATGTTGGCGGAGTTTTAATACCGCAAATTTACTACATCCGTAAAAAAAATTGTGGCTGTCAATTGATATTCAATTTAGATTACTCGTTATCTTGTGGAAGCAGTCTTGCTAGACTCTTAAATGTACCCAACTTATTCTCTCTTCCTCGACATCATCGCACCCCCCCCCACTGACAAATCTATTCACGACAATTACGTTTGCGGCATTGCTGCCCTGTCACACCCAATTAACGACAATTGCGCGGTCGGCTGTGCAGCCACAGGCTCGCACACAAAAAAGAACCAGAAGACGGGTCGATATCTCGAGTAAAATTCTCGCCGAGGTAGAAATAGAAAATTCATAATAGTACGTTGCCGATTTCAATTCTGCGCTAAGTGAATCCTCTAACAAATAGTCGGCTAAATAGAGTAACTACAAATTTATATTTTAAACTACTTGTATCTAATTATTGTAGCTTTCAATTGAATTCTGTTAAAACTGTCTCGTTTTTGCTAGAAAGGCGACGATTGTCGTGCGTGGATGTATGTGTAGGGCTTATAAATGGTGCCGGCTGCTGCCACTGATGCTGTCTTTGGTGTACACACAACGTTGGCAAGAGATAACATTTTATGTCTATATACAGTACTCGCACTATATACATGTGGTCGACCCCCGCATCAAAAGCACTCAGAACTCAAAATATTTACGAGGGGTGTTCAATAATTGTTATCGTGTTGTTTCCGATATTATGAGCGTAGTACGATTTTGGCATGTCCAGTTATGAAATAAAATTAGTCCTAAGGTTCAGCCTAGGTTTCAGAATCGCGGCATAATGAGTTAAACTTTAATGATATTATGAGGGAAGCGTTCATCAGACAAAGTGACAGTTGAAATTGGAAACAGTTTGTGCTAGTTGGAACTCTTTTAAATATCAGATACGTAGAACATGGATATGTAAGGAGCAAATTCAGAACAGCAATTTTATTATTATTTTTCTTGGTCGTCTAGTGGAATTATTTACCGCGACTTGGTGGCAGAGTACGATTTGCGAATAGCGCATATTTTTTATTGCGTTTCTCGGATGCCTATCCATGTTATTGGATGTCTCAATAAATATCCGACCCAGCTGTTTTGTTTTAGCGCCTTCTAACGAGCATTTACTTAACGAGCTATTGAGGTCATCTCGTTAATAGCAGACATTATGGCCATCTCACGCCCATGGCAATCGTGGTAACATACTTTTCCCTTTCGTTCTCTAACTTGTTCATCTTTATGTTCCGAATCCCCTCGCCACTCTCACCCGAAATAATGATTCGACCGGCTAAAGGCCAATCGTCCCCAATTTCTGTCAACACAAGCACACGATAATACAATATCGAAATGACAGACGTCACGTGTATCAGGATTTGTGTCTTGGGCGTCGAGGCGGGCCTCGATCAGCCACCCGCTGCATCTCTTCGACACTTTATTTATTTATTCGTTTGGCTATTGTGTCCACTTGTGACGTGTGCGTGGAGAGAGCGGCTCCCCACTGGATTCCTCGATAGTGCCCGCAATTGCGATGTTCAGGCTTCAGGCAATTGAAGATTGATTTGCTGGCGCGCTCGGTCGCTCAATGCGGTTGGTTGTATGGGCGTCATCAGAGTCGCTCTTGTGTCGGTCAAATTGCCAACTAACAAGCGTGGTGGCTTTTGGGTGGAACCTTGTTTCTGAATAAGTTTAAAGTAAAGTGGCGCCCAGTTCCTAATAGGTGCCGTATTTTATCCACCAAAAAAACCTGTCCTTTATCACCCCCCACATCTCAGCATTTAAATATAAAAAAGTGGGTCTCGCACAATGCCTTAGCACTTTCGCTCGAAAATAGCGTTTTATGGTGTAATTTCCCTCAGCCCTTACGGCGTAATTTCGTCTCTTACCGCAAAAATGGATTCGCGTTTGCACGATTCCAAGTGGCATGTTCGGAATCAACCTAAGACATATTTAGTTTACAGTGAAAGGGCATGACGTGCTGGTTTTTTAAAATTTTGGGTGGATTTTAATTTTGCGTTAAATGCTTATTTGAGATATTTGTTAAGGCGGTCCAACAGCGTGTTCGCCCTAAGGTGCCACAACCTTTACACATTCCAAAGGAAGGCGTACGTAGGAATTTTTTTTCGCCCGGAAAATTCCGAAGGTCTCTGTCGGAAATCGAGACCGCAATCATGGGAATAACAGTTCGACGCGCTAACCATTACGTCACACAAAACCCCTTTAATTGCATACTAGAATGGTATTTGGGTTTTCTTAAACCCGTTTTTGACGAAGCCTCAGTCGTGAAATAATTTCGCAATCGATAAGGTCGTTCCTGAAACCAAACCTTGGTCAGCCAAACACCGTGTAAATGACTTAAAATCAGCTAGCTTAAATCAAAATATAGCAGCTTTAGCGCTTTCAAGAAAGCTAGGAAGACCATCTGTCATCCATTCGTTTTTCCATTCGCCTCTGAATTAGCGAAATGCTTTTAGCTGGGACCATATATTATGTCTTTGCTGACTTTGTGTTGACATGAACCGACGTCAGAAATGGACAATCTGTTCTCGTTGTGCGTTCAATCTGCCCATATATATATCTCAATAGCTAAGAAAAGGTATTGTCCCGCGACTACTTCAAGAGCTGGTTCGTTTCGCTCTCGTCACAATCTCGTCACAATTGAAGCCCGCACACATGCACATGTACGTTCCCGTATGAACATCCGGTAGTGCGATAACTGCGATTGACATTATTTTCAAACCTAAAGTTGTTCTTGGTATCGCTCGCTCGACGACTAGCGAGGAAATGAAAAGATTGGGCAGGCGGTTGTTTTGTTCATTGGTCACTGGTGCCCTCTTGATGTACATGTATAATCGCATTATCACCTACGGTACAATAAATACATTAATAGCTTGTCGGTTTCAGGACTGTATTGGGCGAAGGACGAACATGATATGTTTGAAAATATAGTTTCTTAATTCTCTCGTTATTTGTGGCAGCCAACTAATGCTGATTTTTATAATTATCAATTAATCACTTCATAACTGAATATACCATTTGAACTCTTCTTCCCTCATCCGCCCTGGGCGATTATTTTCATTCGCATCCTGACCGCATGGGTGAGGGAGATACAGTAAATGTAGCTTATGCAGCTTCAAACATTTTCGAATTTTTGAAACCTATTTCAAAACACTTCTATTGTTTATCTAATAGATATGTCGATATATTCCCCGAGCTTTCCTTTTGTTGACTTGGTATGTGTGTGATAAGATAGAAAGATTGAGTCCATGAACTTGAGAATGATTCTATTATTTTTTGTAATCGAAGAAAAACAGTCGACTTGTACGAATTAGTCGCAGTAGTCTTCCCCATTCTGGTATCGAATTTCGCAATCTCGGTTCCTTTGCTGTTTTATTTTTTTGTACAGTGTCGGTGTTTTTTTTTTCTTGCGTTTGAGTCAACTAATTTTTGTTGATAACATTTATTCATTTTTTATTTTTGGTAGATGCTTACTGGAGCAATAACAGCAACGATGATGCGATTTGTGGTAAGTTCATTTTCGGATAGCTTATTTAAGTAGAAAGATATAATTCCGTCGCTTTCCATCAAGGAAGCGCATTCTTTTAACAGCGATGTTGTGCTCGATGCTTTAATAAATATTGTGCTCTATTTTATCAAAGTTAGAGTTTCGTAGAGCTTCTGAAGTGCAACTCTTCATTTTAAGTGGCACTTAAAGCATGCTCAAACGCGTACAACTTCCAATAAGCGGTGTCACTGATAACTAATTTGGGATTAAATATAAATTATGTATTAGTGCGCAAGGGGAACAGTTAATTCATTTTTCAGATACTTAAAAGCAGCTTTTCAGATTCGAAATATTAATTTATGAATGATCTAATCACTTTTTAGATGAGGGTGGATCGTTCTTAGTGCCAGTTTCCCCGGACGTGTCAACTTTGTTAGGCGACTGAACTTTATCTTTTGCCATGGTTGGATTTTGCCTCGCACGCACAAGCACGTCACTTCTGATTGGTTGTCGTCCGGCGTTCGTCCAAAGGTGTTGGATCCCCGAAAAACTTACTCAAAGTGCTCGTACGTTGTTGAAGAAAAATACTAGCGCAGATCATGTGCTCCGAGTCCTTTGTTTAAAAAATTTAAAAGTCAAATTTTGTGTTCTACGTTGGACGATAAAGGTCTTTTCTGTTTTGATTCTACGTTTTTCTGTAAGTATTGTTACTAAAAATGATCAATCTTCTATTTAAAATATTATGTTTTGCAGCATCATTAAAATTTAAATGATAACATGTCGATAGTTATATTTTCGGTTGTTAAGTAGTACCAATATTTACTTTGTTTCGTTTTCAATTTGCTTTCGCACCGCCGATAAATAAAGCAAAAAGGTACCCGTTGAAGATGGCAGAAAATTCGTAACATTATGTACGTAATTACGTGATCAGAAAGTTAGCTTTTCATCGTGAAGGTTTTCCCCCACTCAAAATCTAACTGCGTGTATTTTATGCAGCGTTTCGACTCATTCGAGCATATTTATATTTACTCAAGCTCTTAAAAGCGGGGCAAATATTTGCTATGTAGGTCTCGAAGAAATGAATTCGCTGTAATGCCGCCGGTTGTTTGAAATGTCGGTTTCAGCCCGTGGGCTCTTTCGCTTTTAAGAATTGGAAACCTTGGTTATAGGAGCATCCTGTGCTGTATCCCGTGTGAGTCGATTCCTTGCTAGCTAACATGCCCATAGCTCGTGGTCGGGTAAATATTTGTTTATAATTTTTAACACAATGTGTATGGTTGCTTTAAGCCCTAGGTACTAAGTATTTCGAATATGATTTACTTTACAATGTTTATAAAATATGTATTTTAGAATATGTCTGACCCGAAATTATTAATACATTCTTACGACATCTCGTAAAGAATAAGATTTCTTGGTAATACTCGTGTATCAATCGAGTCCCAAAATTCTTTCAAATGTCACTACATGTCGATCAATGTTTTTAAACATTTGCTGAGCCTTTTTGATTTTCAAAACTAATTTCACTGCAAAGAAAAACAGTGTGGCCTAAATGAATAGCCAACCTCTACATATTTGATCATTACTTCAGAAATATTTTATCGAATCACATGAAAGAAATTAACAATTGAGTAATAAAATACGAGCATTTTGGCCGTTACATTTTTTGTGTTCGAAATTGTCTCTTTTTCACTTCTACTGAGGTTCGAAGTCGCTCGTGTCACTTTTTGTTTGTTCCAGACGCCGACGTTAAATTAGTTGGTTTCGGAATTGCTGTACCATTTTATCTGTGGCGGCTAGACGTGTATTTAGAATTACACGTTGACAAATAAAAAATAACCGTATAAACGGATCAGGCCATCGATCGCGCACAATAACCGGAAATTAACCAGAAGTGCAATTACTGTAGGAGGATTTCCGAAAATCTATTGTCTGAATGCGAAATCGAACGGGAACGACTAAACAGGAGTGAAAAGCCAAACATTTGGTCACGTTGTTTGCGAAGTCATTGAAGGCGCTGTTATCATTAGAACATTTACATTCTCATCCCTAATAAAAAGAAAAGGACAATTAAAAAGGTGATAAGGCCGGATTCAAATACCTGCTTGCTATCTTGTCTGTTCAAACCTCATATCCCGAACAGAGATTAAAAAAATACTTGTGCCACGCTGCAGTGGATTCTCAATGTGTCACTAACTTTAATCAAGATAGGCTAAATAATAATGATGATGACAGTTGATAATATTCGATGTACTTGCATACAGCTGTGTGTTTGAGTGACGAATATAAGTTAATGCAACAAGTATTCACATCTCCGCACGCGCTTTCCACGCACACGTCAAATTTCCATTTTCTGCACCTTGAGAAACGCGCGCAACTCATTCGGGCTCGGCTCAGCAGAAAAGACGCGCGTCCCGGGAACCGATTCTAACGTCTGCGGCGTTTGCGCAGAGCATTGCTCTGGACCACGTCTCAAGTGTCGGGGGCAGTGTGGCACGGGGTGTTGTGCCCAGCTCCGGTCCGAGAGTAAAAATCAGGTGCTGGGGGTCAACCGCTACTTAAAAAGGTCATGCGGAATTCATTAGGCGACCCCTTCGCTCCGTCGCTACCCGGGTGGCATGCGCGGAGGTCAGTATGGGTGTCGGTGGTGGTGCTGCTGCTGGCGGTGGCCGCCGTCGAAGGGTACGCAGCCCCGACTGGGCAGTCGTACGGCGCGGTCTCCGGATACGTGCTGGATGTCGGGGACGATGATGGAGAGGATGGCCGGACTGTCGTCTACGTACCGGCGGGAAGGTCAGTAAACTATTTGGAACGGTTTTCTACCATCTCTTGGAATGTTTCGGCATTTAGTTATTTTACTTTTGCGCAAGCGGCAAAATAAATGGCGTTCTATCTTTCTGGAGTTCTCTGTGTACGAGCGTGTTGCGGAATACTTTTACCTGCATCCTACATATTTATTCATTTTTTTTAAAGATAAGTTGTAATGTCAAATTAGTAAAACGATAAATCTCTATGATTTACGAAACATTGTCATAGGCGCTTTTTCTACTTTGTTCTAAACGATTTAGGCGAAGTTTCGTTTGCGCTAAAATAGTTCATTGATCACATTGAGATGAGAGTTACCAAATACCTATACAGGTATAGCTGATAATTATTTCTCCAATTCGTTTCAAGGAAATTTTTACCTGTTTTGTTTTAAAATACAGTTCTATTTTACATGTAGTGAGTGACGCGATATATTTTTTACTTCTATACGTCTGGTTATAATTATTGTCCCCACATTTACTATAACTGCTCTATTCAAAAATTTGGCTTTATGATTACAAGATTGGCTTTATGAAAGTTTTATTTATTTGTTGTTTTTTGTTCCATTCCTATATGATATCAGGAAACACAAATTATAATGCTCAGTTAGATTTTTTATATTGCGTATCCATAAACCATAAATGCTGTCTTTATACCGAAAAAAATGCCTTATTGCTTTCGTACTCGTACTCTCGAATATCTTTTAAAATCAAATACGACATTAAGTTCATGTCTACAATGTAACCTGTTGTGCTAGAACTAGACTCTATAGTTTATTTTGGATGTTTTATCAACAGCCGGAACATAATTTATTGTCTGAATTCGTTTTAAAACATCTAATGGAAAAAATAGGATTTTTTATGATGTGTCAGATTGAGATTGAAAGATCCGCTTGTTTTATTCGTAGCGCAAATATAAGCTTGTCGTTAAATTGTTGAGACAAAAGGTCTTTTGTGTTCGGCAACATTTACTTTTGCGTCGACCAGGCTAAACTGCATGAATATTGAAGACCTGTTCGGCAGCGACTAAATCCTTTTATAGAGCTTTGGCAGCACCTAAGCGATAATTCCATCAAATGACAAATGTAAAACTGTTCGACACATGTTTCGGATTAGTCGAATAGTTCGATTGGATTGATTTTTGTTAGTGACTTCAACTTGATGAACAGTTAATTGAATTAAAATTGTGTTTCGCACCTCGCTTCCCCCATACCGCACATCCGATGTCTAATACAGAGTATTAAGATTCATTTCTGTGTCCAATGGGTATCGACTTCTGCAGTGTCGACGTGGTTCCATGGAAATGAACACACGTCAACTATACAGTGAAGTGAACTTCCCTACGGTGAAAACTTCCAATTAAAATCATAGACAAATTAGATTAGCGCTTACAGGATTAGCTATATTGTCACATTTTTTCGAAATTATGATAGCATTTGATTGCCTGAATTAAAAATGCATTACAGCTAATTTGACATGAAACGAGAAGGAATGTTGATAAAATTAATTTTGCATTAAATCGGATTAGAGATTATCTTAGATAATTATCAAGTTAAATGATGCAGGACCAATCAATTTCAGTTTCTAATTATGCCAATTATTAGCTAAAAAATGAATATAATATGTAATTTTTCGCAGGTTGGATATTTCTAGGATATTTTATTACATAATTTTAAAATGACAAAGATTTTCTTACTTCCACAAATAACCGTAATTGATATCCAGAATTTTTATATGTTGACATTTCATATTTTCGGTATTTTTGATATTTTTTATTCTATATTTACGGAGCAACCGGATGACGTCACCAATAACGAAATGTAGATTAGAGCTGAGATTTTGCGTCCCATCGCAATGCCATTTCTTTGCAATTGGCAAGGTCGTCATCTTCACTCAAGAGGCGCCAGATGACAGCAGACGCCAAGTAATTAAAGGTTGTCACGAACATCAAACGATCGTCACAAAGCACATGGCTTCCAATATCCTGTTGGATTGACAGAGTCAGTCCCGTTGCGACAATTCTATTTGAACTGACCGACGGCCAAATCGGGGAATGTCTGACAGAACGGAAATTGCTCTTCGAGAGATAAATATGGATGTCCCCCGCACTCTATTGACCAATTTTTGAGTCGGCCATTTCGGCCAGGACGACCAAAATATCTTCAATGAGAGCGGCGAAAACATCAATTTTTCAATCCACTTTTCAGACCCATTTCCCGCGGATGACATGCCGTCATCAACCGCGGTTGTTCAGACGTTGCAACACGTACTGGAAGGCGTCTCTACAACAATTAATAAATACACTTTGCACCCGAGATAGAATTCGAGCCCAAAGCTATAAAATTGTACAGGGATGAAAATTTTAAATAACTTCAAATCATACAGGGGAACTAGAAATTGCGATTCTGGGCCGCATTTAATAATCCAATAATTCAAATCACAACTCTTGTGGGATTTAATTCATTTTCATGTAGACGGTCTTAGAAAATTCATTTAACTTTCTTTCAGACTAGAACTCTTGAACACTGTTTAAAAAGACAAACAGGAGAAGTGCTGGTTTGGTCTTCCTAGCTTCAGATCTTAAGATGTTATCATAAAGCGTTATCAGTGAAGGTCCTGCCGCTTCAAAAATTGCGTGAAATAGAAAAATATATACAGTGTATATAATTTTGCGTTATAGCTCAAAATGAGATCGTTTCAATTCGTATACAGGAAGAATGTTTCTTTTTCCAATTTGGTATACGACTTCCGTAAGAATTCATCTCGAGTCAGTACTAATTTAATTTTCAAAACTATTCCAGCATTGGGTGTTCTCATCTTTTCGGTTTCATCGAGACACTATACGAGTTCGACAAATGTAGTTGCGACACTGATAAGGCAACAAAAAAAAAGCGCCTGCATCCCCCGAATTACTTAGAAATTGGAATGAGAACGGCGACCCGTTGGAACCTGTTGAAGCGTGCATGTAGATGTGGGCGAACTTAAGCTTCCCATTTCGCTTTCCTGATAAATTTAAGCCTGTCGCTGATTAATTTTTGAAATCGTCAAATCTGCGTGACGTGATTGCACGGTGTGTATATCCGTTGATGGATGAGGTGACGTTTTGTGCGTGTGAGTGTGTGTGTGCCGTAATTTGAAAAGATCTTACCTTCCGTTTTAAATGTCACGGGTTCAAGTAAGCAACTACTCTGAGCATGTGCTCTCTTTCTCGAATGAGTGGGTTTCTAGAGTGTTGATTTCCCTTTTTGTAAATACACGTCGCCTCTATGGCATCACTGACGCACCCAAAAACTAGTTCATATAATGTTTGAAGAGCTTTTTATCTATCTATCTATCATATCTACTCGTATTTATATACATGACATCGAACTTATTAAACGCCTGGCGGCTATTCACGATTGATTCCACGACAGATGGCTTGGCGTGAAACGAGTTCTGAAGGAGCCATGTGCAAATAAGATTCCATAGCAGACACAGATTTTGCAGTCTTCGATGATTTTAAAATATATTAGAGACGAAATTTGGGTGAAGATTGGGTCAACTTCATTACACGGTTGCGTTTTGGTTGGCATTCAAATGTCAATGTGTTGGCAATCCGGATCCTGTTGATAAATAAAAGTGTAAATAGGGCGATGCTCAGGACGCAGTTCCCACCAGTGTCAATATTGAGTACGAATTTATATTGCTGTTATTGTTATTCTGCGACTGTGACGCTGTTGATACCGGTCTCGAGTGAATACACCCCCGGACCCTTGGCAGCATGCAAACATCCGGCTCGTTCAAAAAGTGCGTTTTCAACGTGCGTCCATGGATTATAACCCGGATTATTTACTCAAATTCTGATAAACGTTCGAATGACGCGGCCGGTGATGGCTCGACCTTTGATTCGAATTTTCAAATACTAGTGATCATTTTTTGTAAATGTTGAATTTAAATTTTGTGAATATTGTTTTTCAATTATGGAAATGTTTCCTTTAAATTTCGGAAATGTTACACAGCGAAGTTTGAAAATTACTGTGATTTTGACACAGCGAAGTTTGAAAATTACTGTGATTTTGACACAGCGAAGTTTGAAAATTACTGTGATTTTGATTAATGAATTATTTTGAGTTACATCATCAAATCGTGTTCCACATTGTCCCTTGAAATTTTGTTCACTCCCAAAGCAATCGCAGAAAATAGAGGTATACATTTTCTTTGAGAATTTTCTTTGGGTTGATTTGGTCCTGTAATGGAGAATTACATACACCTCTCCTGACATAAATTTGTGTTTCGCGTCGGCGTTCACCTGAAACCCTCGAAGCCAACATGAATCAGTCAGGTGACGTCACTCGCTGTCATCAATTACGAATCTAGTGACACAATTTTTGTTGTGATTCCGCGTGGGGGTTTCAGCCGCCTTGCCCCATTAATCGCTGCTTTGTTTCGAATATTGTAGCAAACAGAGTCGTCACAATAACACAAGGGTGTATTTATTTTTCGTTTAGACCGGCGGCGAGGGAGGATGACGACGTCATGCAGAGAGCGGAGCTGACCGCGCGCGTGCCAAGCTACGCGCGGAACCTCTTCCGCCGGAAGCGGCTGGAGCGCTCCCTGGCCGCCGTTCGCAAGAATGGTGAGCGTCAATGCGTGAACGTCAAGTTCTGGGGACTCAGAAAAAATTCTGTTCTTGGAAACTAGTTTAATTAAACACTTGTCGAAAGCATTCGCGAAGTATAATCATTATCTACCGAACTGCACTTTATTACTGCATAGTTTCAGGGTAGTTTCACCATCAACCCCCAACAAAACTTAATGAGAGTTAGCAAAATAGGACGCGAATCCACGATACAGGGTGGTATAAAAAACGTTTCGCTAGAAATTTGATTTCTATTCCAGTAAAATTGCGAATCTTTAATTTATTCCATTAAATTAAAATAGTATGTTGCCCTTTACTTTCTTCATGGATTGGCCTCGCGCACGTGCAACTCCGTGACGTCATCATTCGAATTCTTAAGGTTCAAAGTGACGCTCGCTATACAAGAGCAAAAATAAATATAAAAAAAATAATCGCGTTCATAAAGGAAGTAAAGGTCAACATGTGTGCGAAATTTTAATGGAATAAATTAAAGATTCGCAATTTTATGATCAAACTTCTAGCGAAACGTTTTTTATTGAACCACCCTGTTGAGATTGATAATCCGTCAATATGGATGCTACGTATCACTTCCGTTTCCAACTCTCTCATCTCAGCATCTGCCCAATCCATCTTCTTTGACGCCGTTCATCCTCGTTTCATCTGTCGAGGATTCCAATCTTTTGGATAATTCCATATTTTTCAGGAATGGAAAAGCGCCCTCTTAACGCCGGCGAGATCATGCAGATCCTGCGTCGTGTGGCGCTGAACCGAGGCTCCATGCAACGTGGCCGACT
This sequence comes from Mycogona germanica, assembly GCA_034698785.1. Lineage (NCBI taxonomy): Eukaryota > Metazoa > Arthropoda > Diplopoda > Chordeumatida > Chordeumatidae > Mycogona > Mycogona germanica. The sequence continues at coordinate 13,959 of JAQGBY010003187.1, forward strand.
CAAAGGGATGCGCTTCGGCGTGAGCAGAAAGCGCTCCCAGGACAACAACTATTTGGAGGCGCTCCTGGGGAGCGACCACAGAGACGAAGGAGCTGACGGAGCGGTCGAGGCAGATGACGCTCATCTGGTTGATCTGCTGGAAACGGCGCTACAGGAGAGTGGAGAAGATGAGGAGCGGCTATTGGCTCAATTCGAATCTCAAGATGGGAAATGACGTCATCGATAGATTTCGAACAGCTCCATTGAATCAGTTGTGTCGTCACTGTCAAGTGTTTTAACAGCATTTCGTTCCCCGATTGTCGATCAATGATCTTGTCACGACATGTTAACGTCGGTTTTAAAATAAATGAATAAATACGCAATATTGTCTATTAAATTATTTTTAACACTAATATCATATCTTTATGAATAGTCTTTCATATGCCTTTATCAGTGTAGTGTTCAATGCTAAAAGATTGCGGTATCACTGTTACTTGTTGTTTAATAAGCACAACTCATTGTCTGTTAGTTTAACAGGAGTATCTTTGATAGAATGGATCAGCAATAAAAAAGAGAGAAAGACAATTTCATAGCACAAAACAATACAAAGCTACAGTAGGTAGGCCTAAATTTCTATCTAGATGTGAATGAAAGAGTCAATATAATAACTCGAATTATAAACTAGTGGCTAGTGATATTTGGTTAAACATAACAAATTCGGCACCATTTTATTTAGTGGCTAGTGGTAATTTTTTCTTGAAGGTGGGGTCTGTTTTGCAATTAAAGTGGTCATCAGATTGTTCCTTAAAGCGACAAAATACAAATTGTATATGCGAATGTGCTCACCAGTTCGATCTTAGGAAGATTTCTCAAAGAAAATGCATTTAAATGAAAATTGATACAATGTCGTTCATAATTTATGGCCTCGGGCCTCATCTCTCCTATCTCAGGTTATGCTCATTATTTGTAGGCCTTGTTCTTTACTAAGCTAGTGTAGATTCAAATAATGTGTCCTCGTTTGCACGACTGTTTAACATATTTATTTATTTGTTTATGCTGTCCACAGTGTATATGATGGTCAATAAATTTCTCTGATAACGAAACATTGTCATTACGTGATAAGTGGTATTTACTTCTGAAATGTGATGTTTCCACGTCAACGTGTTAGGGGGTGCTTCTTATTTATGTGCGCATTTACATTTCTAATTTTGTTTCCTGTCTAAATGGTCGATTGCGCATCGAAGTGAGCAACGGTGAGGCTGGGCAGCCGTGACCACAACATAATTGGAATTCTGTTTTGGCTCACCCACCCACACTATAGTCTTGCAATATGGCGAGCGAAAATAATCTAATCAACCAAAAACAGAAAAAATAATTCGTTTATGCGTCATTATATGCGTCATGAGCCACCAGATGACGTTACCGTTCGTAGAGTTTCTCCATGTAAACCTTGGTTCCACCTACCGGGAAAACTAAGTAGAAGCTATTGGTGACCAACTACGCAATGTCCGCCTGAGGAATCAGACTTCATTTTGGTTTTGACGAATTTTTCCTGTACAGAAAATGTCGGATAAGACAATTTAGATGCCTATAGGCTTTTATTTTTAATCAGTGGATGTCAAACTCTGGAGAGCTTACAAGTTTTACTGAAGCATGCAGACAAAATTTTAATTCTGTGATGAAATCGAGAGGATATCTAAAATATTTGTTCGCCCACCTATACAATAAGTGGCTGTGCTCGTCTACTGTAGGTCAGCTGCCTCTTGCTGATTGTCACCAGGCATGACATTTGTCTTTATTAGATGGATCCGTACTGACACTGCGGCGAATGGGTTAATTAGTCGGGTGAAAGGCCCTGCTGATGTCCATCATAACAGGATTAGATGTGTTCCAGAACTATAATAGTTTTCCGACCTGATGATCACGTCGGCAATGGACTGTCCAAATGGCTAGTAATTTTGTATATGTGTCTGCTCTAAGCATTGACTAAACCTATCCGGAACAAGACTCAGACATACTCGATTCGTACGTACAGTGATAATACCAACGACGCAATTCGCGTTTTAACTTTATTTTTCATATAGGCCCTTGAAGAGGCATCGCCATCACTTAATTGAAAATGAGAGACAACTGCGACATTAATACCGAATGATTTTGAGTTTTCTCGGTGACAGAAAACATTTTGTAAATTGCAATAAAAATATTTATTTATCTGCAATTTAGTCAGATTATTCTGTACGCGCATTAAATTAGAAAATCGGAAACAATACTCCAAAGGTTCGTAAGATTTGTTGGTGGCGATATTTTTTTTGGACCACTACTTTTGCTGCTTTTGTTTTCGAAAAATTGATAAGCCACTGCTGGCAACTACTTTCAATTGTATTTTTTTAAAAAAATAGTAATTGCCACACATGACACTTCAATTTGCTTCACAAGAGAGGCCTAGACGAATACAGAGCCGTATATAGGGCGTCGTGTCCACAAAGTAGTACAATCTAAATGCAGAATTCACCTAGTTATTCCGTATATCCTGACTTCTGAGTGGAAAGTGAGCTAGGCAATCTATCGTGCTGCACGCAACGGATATAATAGGCGGAATTAATACGAATTCTGACGATTCTATTTCCCATGCAAATTGCTCGATTTCCGCGATTCCGCAGTGCACGCATAATAATTGTTGCCGACGTTTTCCATTTTTTTCTCTCATCCTTCTTTTCTATTTTGGACTTGGGAACGGTTCAGCCATATATCATTCTTTAATGCAGGATTTAAGTAGAGCAGCTGATTTAAATATTTTCGTATAACGTCCAAGATATGATGATAACTGCTAATGCTCGATTAAGATTTTGCAAGACAAATTGTCCTTGTTCTAAGACACAGTATTTGTGGAATTGGCTGCCGATTCTACAAGCAATTTGCTTTCATATAAAATGCATAAAGATATGTAAACAAATAATTATTCATTTGTTTAAATGTCCAACAATTTAATAGATCAATCAGTTATATCAGTCTTTAAATAAAGTGGTTAAAAAGACCCTACACGTTCCAAGCTTTAAACAGCAGCGGTATTTTCATTATTGGATTGCCATTCCCAAGAATATGACGTTGTCTTAAACAATTGAAAGTTCATTTGTTTATTCGACATCCATTCCGACGTCCTCTTGTACTGTCAAAAATACCGTAAATTGAACAGTTTGCAATTCTAATCTACATCGTTTCTATCTACAATCTTATCTACTAGTTCTACTAAAATCTACTAAAAATAAGAAAACAAACTAATCTACAAAGGAACTGATTGTTTTCTAAAATGTATGAGTCCTTTTGATGCTAGTAAAAACTAACAAGTTTTTAAGTAATTTTTATGCTAATAATTTAAAAATGAAATACTCTGTATTTTATTGGAATTTGTTTTTAAATTTTAAAGTGGGTATTACTCTGTATTGTATATTTGAATGCACACTGTTTATTTACTTTACTAGTAGCGCGAGTATTTTGACACCAATTCTTCGCAAAATAATTTCTCATTTGCAAACATAAATTCTGTTCGTCGGTAAAACCGGAATAAGCAAATAAATTTATGTAGATCAGGCCTGACGTGAATGTAGTCAACGAGTAAAACGGCGGAATTGACATTCGGAGAAAAAAATCTCGATCAAAGTCAACAGACTTGACCTAAAATAGCGCAGGCCGCCGTCGCACAGGAAATTCCATCATAGAGGATTACAAATTGCGTATGAAATATTGATGGCAGGCTATTTTAATTGCATTCCATCCAGGAAGATTTTTTAAAACGTTGTCTTGCGCAACAAAATAACATAATAAGAATTTGATTTTCTAATTAGATCAATTTGGAATTTGTTAAATTGGTGTTATTTTCGCCTTCTTCCCTTACTCCTTCCTAAACGCGCTTACATATTCCTTTGCTCCTTTATGGTTTTTCCATTTTTAAATTTTTTGCATAACTACATATCCACAGCATATTATAAAAATTAAAATATACAGAATATAAAATGATTAGGTCATGTTTAGCGGATGACATGTTTATCGGAGGAAGATGTTCATACCTGATCAAATACGATCAAATATGATCAAAATATACTGGCTACAATTAGAATTGCTATTTTTAAATTTTGATGGCTCTTTTATTAAAAGAGAGTTTTCATTTGTTGCTCTCTTTTGTCGATCTCCGATCGTAAACAGATTACTCGTGTTCAGCTCAAATTTTAGGAATCGCAAACAAAGCCGAAAGAACAGAAAAATCACCAACCAACAACATCTTCATCAAATGTAAAAATGGTCTATCGGATTCGAAGGTAAATTAAAATCCGATGTGCAGAGAGAGACTTGAGGAAACAAACCAAACGTTCCGACAAACGTGGCGCCCTCTGGTAGTCTGCGGTGTACTGCATGAGGCTCTCGTTTGCGCCACTGTCGTCGAGTCAAGATCATCAGCACGCCGAGTATAGTTGAGGTCGTATTCTTGAGTAGATGCGCTCTGGCAAATTAAGGTTTCAAATGTCTCATCCTTTGTCAAACAGTTCCAGTGGACTTTCGTAAACGACCTATTTGGGATCCTGATGGACGGACGGTGGAGCATTAACAATTTAAATTTGTAAACAGATTTTCCCACTGATTTTGTTGCTGAAACAGTGGAGCGTTCTGAATTGATGATCAGAAAGAATACCGCTGATTTATTTATAACATTTGTTTGCTTTGATCCGATTCTGTGCGGTCGATTGTCCAAAAAGAACAATTGCCTCAAACTATTCGCTGAATGACTGCTTCAATCTAACCCTATACTAATCTAAAATAACAAACAAATAACGAAGATGATTCGACAGTTTCCTGTGTTGTGTAGACAAATGCCAGTAGGAGCACACAAGTACAAGGATAGATAAATTAACGTTACTGTTATATTTACCATCTTACCATCTCTAGTGCTTTCTCATGCTTTCTTACCATCTCTAGTCATAAATACTTTATTTGATAGGCACGGAAAAGAGTTGGTGTCCGTTCAAGTGAGCAACTACATTATAAACCTTTAATAATCAGAAACCTAATTCAATCAGAATGTCATTAATGTTATTAATGAGAGCTATTCGTATTCAAATTTAGAGTGAACTGAAAATACTCTGACAGAAAATACTGCTGATACCGGATGTCGGTAAGCTAACAATCAAGTTTACATAAAGAAATTAGCAATTTAATCTAAATATAAGTTCCCTAATTACCGATTTAAGTAGCATGCCAATAGTGAGCACAATAGCTTCGATAATTTTGAAAATGGTGTCGAAACTTGATTACTGAATGTAGACCGTAATTTGGATATAAACATGTACAATTAAAGCGAATACAATTTTGCCAATTTTATTTTCGTTATTTTCGTATATTAATCGTACATGTACAGACGAATAGTTTTGAGTACACCCACATCATGATCGTGGCCGACATCTAAAGCACATAACATGAACATAAGCTGTCCAATAATTAACCACCCATAAATTGTTATTAATGAGTTTTTTAATTTCGTACGCAAAATATTTTACTAGACGATACTTTCCTTATGTTGGACATGTAGGCGCGATTTCGGTTCAACTCTGTGGAATATATTGAAGTATAAGGGGCTGTACTGGAAGGAATGGGACGAAATGGATGGTGGATTCACGTCATGCAGCGTTTAGCTCGTTGACTCACTGTTATGATTTTCATCCCCCTAAATAAAGGCAAAAATTGACACATTGTCTGTTTGAAGAGTCACGCATTCAGGCGTAACGTTGGCGAAAAATAGAAGAAGCGCTCAGTTTGCCACCTAATCCTATTTGGCGGTGGGAAATTGGAATTATCACGCATCGCGACAAGAGATGGGGATGAAGTGGGGAAGGGGAGGGGACTGAGGTAGGGTCTATTGGGCAATTTATAAACAACCACGCAGGCACCACAAAAACCAGCTTTATAGCACACAACGAATAGACAGATTTTACACGTTGCCGTTTTATCGGTACATGATCTTTCACGGGTAGGACATCCAGAAAATTACCGAAATAAAAATATATCCGACTAGAAATATTGAAAGAAGAGAAATAAACCATTTCCAATAAAAATCGGAATATAGTAGATTTGATGTCCGATAGTAAGACACTTTTAA